>OZ018331.1:80935267-81225267 GCA_963969495.1 Ceratothoa steindachneri
AACTTAAGTTTTAGTAGGAAAATTATATATAGAGCAGCATTTTGTCACTGGAGGCAGTTATTTCATGATCACACTGACTACCTAGCCAACCAAACTACAAGAGAGAGATACCTTCTTACCCCCATATAATGGAAATAAGTATACCTAGCTGGCTGGCTTCGCCTGGTAGAGTACTATTAAAACGACATGTAGGGTGGGGTGGGGGAACACTGACCTATTATTAGAAAAACCTGCATAAAATAATCCATTTTGTACCTGAGCGAGTGCAAACTGTGCCCAACACAAACTTCACAACATGGCCCACCTATGGTATACTCATAAATCCTTAACTCAGAAAATAAGTATCATTTTTGGCACTTCAAAATTTTTGGGGACTTCGATTGATGTTCCCCTACTGCAGGGAAACATCAACCGGGGTGTGGGGAACATCGACCCTTATTTTTCAAGCTCCTAAAACAAAAAAAAATGTTGACTTTTTTGGTTGAAATCAACATATATGATAACCCTATCCACCCCTCATCATTATTAAGTGATGAAATGAAAGATAAGCACATAAAAAATTAACATTTATTTGACAAAACAAAATTAACTCTGGCAGACAAAAATCATTTTGTGAATTTTTATGAAATTTTATGAATTATTAATAACTATTTGGATAAACATGAAGATCGGCTGTGCGCCCTGTGCTGCTGCAACATCTGAAACTGCTTATTCTGCTGAAAGAACCTGTGCTGCTGCCAATTTTAAGTCCTGATGCTATTTCTGGGGTGATCCCCGTTGCAATCGTGGACAGTGCCCTGCAAGAAACATCACTTGTCATAAGTGTAATAAGCAGGGGTACTTTACTAAGGTGTGCCTGTCTACTACATTTTCTACTTCTGCATCCACTCAGTCTTCTACACTGGCTGTAATCTCTGCTTCTTTCCTGGGACTACTACGGCGAGCTACTGTGTATGTTTTGGTTGGTAATAATGAAGCGACCACTCTTATTGACACAAGGAGCTCTGAATCTTTCATCTCACATAGCTATGCCAAGAAGCACAAGTTGAAGGTTGGTCCAGTGACTGAAGCGTATCTATGGTCTCTTCATCACATGTCTCCTGTGAAGGGACACTGCACGGTTGACATCAATTTGAAGGGTGAGTGCTACTACAATACAAGGCTTTCTGTACTGCCAAACTTGTGCTGTGATGTCATTCTTGGTCAAGACTTTATGAGCCAGCACTCTAGTGTTGCTATGGACTTTGGTGGATCCAAGAAAGATCTAAATATCTCCAACCCTGCCACTTGCAGTGTACTGTCTGCTCTGGTGGATACACCTCGTCTCTTTTCAAGTCTTGCTCCTTATTTCAAACCCGTTGCAAAAAAATCTCAGAGGTTTGGAGATGATGATAAGAAGTTCATAAGGTCTTAAATTAATAAGATGCTACATGATGGTGTTATTGAGGAGAGCACATCTCCATGGGGGTCGCAAGTTCTTGTTGTGTTGAATGAGCACCACTGAAAGAGATTAGTTGTTGACTATGGACAGAACATTAATAGATTCACTTATTTAGATGCATACCCTCTTCCAAGTACTTATCGCCAGATACCTATACAGGAAGAGGACAAACCATATATGTACTGCTTTTGAAGTGAATGGCAAGCTATATCAATTTTGCAGAGTGCCATTCAGAGTTATAAACTGCATTGCTCGCTTCCAAAGGACTATTGACAACATCATCAAGCAACACGATCTGCATGGAACTTATGCTTATGTGGACAATATTGTCGTGGCAGGGAAAACCCAGCTGGAGCACGAAGAGAACTTTGCAAAATTTCAAGAGGTTGCCCGGTTCCACAACCTTACCTTCAATGAGACTAAGTCTGTCATTTAAAAAAAATCAATAGATTTTCTTGGTTACACAATAACCCACGGCTCTCTCAAATGAGATTCTAAACCTTTACTTCCATTAAGGGAATTACCGATCCCTAAAGAACATACTTCCCTATGCCATGTTATTGGTATGTTTTCCTATTATTTGCAGTGGGTTTCCCTCTTGTTACCACTGACACTTTTCCTCTGAGTCCAGAGGCCCTGAAAGCCATCGATGATCTCAAATAAGACATTGGGAAGGCTGTTGTGCACTCGATTAATGAAACTATTCCTTTGGTAGTTGAGACTGATGCCTCTGATACAGCCATTACTACTACTCTGAATCAGGCATGCTGTCCAGTTGCCTTTTTCTCTTGCACCCTCACACCTACTGAATGCAAACATTCTGCAGTAGAAAAGGAGGAGGCATGTGCAATTGTGGAATCTGTAAAGAGGTGGTCTCATTACTTGACAGGACAACATTTCACCTTAGTTACGGACCAACAGGCTGTCAGCTTGCAACAAGACTTGCTCATTTTGTCAGAGTAAGAAATCTTCCTTATTCCATGGAAGATGTGAGGAGGATGTGCTCTGAATGCCTTCAGTGTGCCCGATTGAAGCCTTGGCTCTACAAACTGCACCAAACTCCCCTTATCAACGCCATGTAGCCCTTTGAACGTCTTAGTTTGGACTTCAAGGGGCCTCTATCCTCGAACTGCAGAAACCGCTATATGCTCATAACAATAACATAACATACTATAATTTCAACGATGACAAAAGCCACAAGGACCTATCAAAGGTCATCTGCATCTGTCAAAACTCACCCCAAAAATGCATCTATCGGATTGTGTCAGATCATGCATCTACAATATACAATTTAAATAATCTAGAGGATTGTGTCAGATCATGCATCTACAATATACAATTCAAACCAGGAATGAGTCCGGAATACCCCCCAAAGTTAACCCTTCCTTCCCATATAATCATCTAATCTGCATTTGAATACATTCAAGTTTGGACTGTCTACTCTCTCAGATGGCAAACTATTGGTGAAAAAATATTTTCTAACATCCAACCTGCACCTCTGTTTTTAATTTTTAAGTGGTGACCCCTAGTCCTATTACTACCTTCCAACTCAAATAACTTGCTAACATCCAACTTATCCATCCCAGAACAGATTTTAAAAAGCTCATTCCTATCTCCCCTCACACATCTTCTCTCAAATGAGAACATATTTATTACCCTCAGTGTATCCTCATATTCAAGGGGCTTCAGGGAAGGTATTATTTTTGTTGCCCTCCTTTGTACTGACTCTAGCAGGTTGATGTCATGTCTAAAATGTGGTGACCATGCCTGTATACAGTACTCTAAATGTGGCCTAACATACGAGTTGTAGAGTTTAAGGATAACCTCTTTACTCTTGTAGCTAACATTCCTCTTAATGTATCCTAGCACCCTATTTGCTCTATTTTTTGCTTTAAACACTGCTTTGAAACTTCAGTGACTTATCTACTACTACACCTAAGTCCTTCTCATCCTCAACTGAATTCAGCCAATCCCCATCCATTTCATAGCTAAATAAGCTATTATCCCTTCCCATGTTAAGAACTTTGCATTTTTTAAATTTAAAAGTCATCCGCCACTTTTGAGCCCAAGTTAATAACTTATTTAAGTCACTCTGCACCTTAAAGCTACCCTCAACTTCTTTGACTAGGGCTGCTAATTTAGTGTCATCAGCAAAATTGACACTTTGCTATTTACAACCTTCCCAAGATCATTTATATAAACTATGAATAATAAAGGGCCTAGAAGGCATCCATGAGGTATGCCACTGATAACATCCCTCCACCGTGACCTCACCCCATCAGCACAACTCTCTGTTTCCAGTCTTTGAGCCATTCAGTTATCTAATTCAAAACTTTACCACATATCCCATGCATTTTTAATTTGTGAACTAGTCTCCTATATGGAACATTATCAAAAGCTTTGCTAAAATCTAAGTAAATTACATCAACATTCTCTCCCTTATCTAATTGTTTAGTAACATAATCCATAAAATCCAGTAAGTTTGTTAAACATGATCTACCTCTTCTAAACCCATGCTGAGCATCATTTATTAACCTACCACACTCTAGATGGTCAGAAATGCCTTTCTTAACTATCTTCTCAAGATTTTTTCAAATAATAGAAGTTAAGCTTACCAGCCTAAAGTTATTCGGGTCCTCTTTAACTCCCTTTTTAAAAAATATTTTTTCACCAATAGAGTTGTAGATTACTGGAATGTTTTCAAACGTAGATTAGATGATTATATGGGGAGGTTGGGATAATCTTGGGGTGGGGTGGGGTATTCTGGACTCATTCCTGTGGATGCAGTTTTTTATTATTGTATATTATGATTGATTTGGATTTTGACGAGTCTTAATGATGATTGAAATTGAGTGTGAGCAAATGGAAGGGCGTGAGAGTTTGTTTGCCAGGTGATGGTGTAAATGTGTCTGAGAGGTATGATAGTCTGGTGTCTGGGTGTGAAAGGGATGCAGTTGTGATTGCGCATGTGGGAGTAAATGATGTAAAGATATTTTGCAAGGCAAAATATCCCCAGGATCAGCACAAGTCGGGAAGGACAGGTGGAATGGATTTTGAAAATAAATAAATAAAAAAAAGATTAATAGAGAAAGATTAAGAATAGAACAAAGGCATCCATCCACTTGAAAAATCCACCGAGCAACCTTGCTCATCTAATTAGCCTGCCCTACACACCTTTTGAAAAAATCAGGTAAACAATAAGAAAGGAAAGTCAGACACTTGACTGTACCATCAAGTAGGGAACCCAAACCTAGGACTGTGGAAGGACTTGGTACAAAGACTATGGCACCATCCAACAGTGAGGGAACAATGGTTTGATTTTGGGAGTGTCCTTCTCCTAGAAGAGTTGCCTACAAGGCTAAAAGAGTCGCTTCTACCCAAACTGGCATGGTTTTATATTGGAGTTTTCCTTCTCCTAGCCTTTGCCTGAGGAGGCATATCCTATAAGGCAGCAGGGGGTTTGAATTCAGAGTTTACCTTCTCCTAGCCTTTGCCTAGCTTTGCCTAAAGAGGCATACCCTGCAAGGTAGCAGGTATTAGGGTCTGATTATACTGTCAGCCACTCAGTCACTCACATGCATTCAGTAAAGCAACATGGGGACCATGTGAAGGTAGCATGCAAGTAATTAGGAGGCAGAGGCTTTATATTATTTAGGACTTAGTTTTCTTGAAAACCTTTTCACTATAGGGACACTGAAACATTGGTCCCACACCTTCCCCACCAGATCTACAAATTCAGCCTTAGTAATTCTTCTTGCATAGTTTGCTGCTTGCCATTTTGCATTGGCTGCATCCCATTTAGACTTTAGGGGCTTGAAACAACACATCCAAAGGCTGTAAAATATCAGTGGTGTGGGGGTGGAAGTTTGATGATAATAATGTTTTTTTCTCTCGCTTTCTTTATCACACATGACTTTGTGTGTTGAATGACCATCATATACTAAAAGCAATGGTCGTTGTGTTACATGGTTGCAAAGGTACTCAAACCATGCAAGAAAAACGTCAGCCACCATCCAACCTGAGTTTGAAAAGGTATACTGAATTCTGGGCTAAGGATTTGTACCCTTCCAGGAGGTTGAAAATTTCTTACCTGCCATAACTAATGTTTTTCCTTCCTGATGTGGAGGTGACACAAGATGCCTTTTCTCCCACTGGTGCAATGACCTTTGTTTTTGACAGGTCTATGAATAAGCAGGTCTCGTCAATGTCCCACAAACATTCTGGGTGATTTAAGATCTGTAAGCTTGTTTTCAAAGTATTCATAAATTATTTCAGGATCACTGGCAGCACTTTTCCTTGACTTTTCTAATGTTGAAGGTATCTTACATGACAGTCTGTAGCGTGGCATAAAGGACATACACCAATCATCACCTGGCATGTTATTGTTGAATTTGCAATATTTTCTTAGGTATTCACCTTTGGCATTGTCTGCAACAATATTCTTTTCCACAAATGACTTCACCAAATGTTTTAATTTGCTAGTTGTGTTCCCAAACCCTCTCTTTGATTTGATTTTAAGGCACTGTGTGAGTTCAAACTCTGCCTTCTTTGGGAGGGATAGTTGGTCACCAATGTTCTTTACTGGCTTTTCTTTTTGGAGTAATCTTCATGTTAGAGTCATTCTATCTACTCCTTACATTTTTGCCGCTGCTCTGTTGTTCTGTATGAGGCATTTTAACTTCTTGGCACAGGTAGCTATATCAGACCTGAAAACATGTAAAAAGGTACCTATCAAAAGCAAACCAATATGTGTATACAACAAAAAATAACAGAAAATAACCAAAAATAGGGTGGCTTAATTTACCCTGGAGTAGCAGCTCACCTGAGAATGAGTAAACATTTTTATTTCTGGATGATTTTACTCAAAACATCAAGAATTTTCTATATATCATGCTATGTTAGGTATTATTTAAGTTGTTTTAAGAGAAATTGGTAAAAAAGCTGTTTTCAGAAACAATTTTTTTTTTATATTCCAAAAATGCACTTTTTTTAGACTTTGTAGAAAAAAGTTTACTGTGGTCGTGTAGCTATTGAATTGCACTTCCAAACCATGTACTTGTATTAACTTTTCCCATTCATTTTATTGGTTTTCTTTGGTGTAGATCAATTCACCCCAGCCACCCGGTGGGAACAATTCACCCCAGTCGATGCTATATAGCAAAATGAGTCAGGTGAAATCAAACATTTCCTTCGTAATGAGGCCATACAAAATGTTATTTCATAAAACAAATCTGAAAAAACACCAAATTATATTATACACAATTGCCTTATATATCTAGGATGTGCATAAAGAGAAGTCTAAATACATAGATAAAATAAAATAAGAAGAATACCAAATGCCTCCACTTCGTTCACTTGGTTGTAAGATAGCCTGCTGCTATGAGTGGGACCAATATGGACCAGTCTATAAATGCAAAATTTGATGTGATAGAAGAAAACTATTGCTATTTTTAAACTCTGACCATGAATTTCCCAAGAACAAGTCCCAAACTTAAGTCAACAGAAAAAAAAGTTCAGATTTGTTGACCAGTGTAATATAAGGACAATAGACATCTCTAAATCCTTAAAACAATCATTATTTAAAAAAAAAAAATCCCTAGTACCTTTTTAAGGTTCAAATAAAAGACTGCATCTCTAAAATTAAACTTTACTAGAAAATAATTTTATTTGGAAACTATGATACACTTATATAACAATTATCAGCACAAATAAAAGGTCAACTTTTTTATTTGATCTACTAGGGCAAATATACATAAAATTAAAGTTATAGAGTAACTAAAGAGCTTATTTCTATAAATTTTGAAACTCAGTTCAGTATTCATCTATCTTCATGAATCATTTACCTTACCCAGGAGTTGATTATGCTAGTTTAATCTAGGAATATACCTTCTCTACAGAAGTTTAGTCTATTAAATTTGACTTGCTTTTCTCAGACCAAGAATCTCAATGAACTCAATGCACTCTTCTAAACACTTCTTTTGATTTGTATAGTTTTTCCAAAGTTGTTTGGATGCAGGTCACTGGTGGATATACTTGTTGAAAAGTCTGGAAGACAGGGTGCAAATTGATGGTAGATATGCCCTAGTCATAATCTGCAGGGTCTAAGCTTCATTCATTTTTTCTTAAAAATGTACTACAGCTTTTACTATATAAATTGGCATTCTATTTTTCTACTTAATGATTGAATTTACTGTCACTACCCTTTAATATCCATTTGAGTGATATTTAATCATTAAAGTTTTCTTTGTATATCTTTAGAACAATTCCACAAAATTTAATATTTAAATATTCCTTTTTATTTTACAGATAACAGATATTCTTGCCCTATAAAATTTTATATTTACATTATATATACATTGGGATATAAATATGTCTCATCTTTTTCATGTTGAGAGAGTTAACTTCCTTTGTACATGTGGTATGCTGAAGCCAATCACAGGTATATATTTCTGTCGCTACTGCTTGAAACTTCGTTGTGGTAATTGTGTTTCTCATGAGGTATGTAAAATTATAATTATCTGAAATGCATGGTTTCTACAATGTCCATATCTTTGTAATGCTAGATTAATTAACATAGATAATAATGAAATTTTACTTGGTCTTGTCCGTTTGTTTAAAATAACCATCTAAGATAAAATATATATGAACTGCATCAACTGCTATTCAGTTAGAAGAGTGAGAAAGGCTCTGTTGATTTGGCTCTTTATTACAGAGTTTTTATACCAATCAGGACATTAGTGGAATCCACTTGTGCAGAAAGCCAGATTTTTTTATTTGACATAAACTTAGGTCAGGAAATTTGTTTGAAAATGAATGAGTATGTCAAGAAATGGTAACATGGAGTTGTTTTCAGTTTCATAGGTGAAGTTGATAGATGGATTTTCTTGAATGTTTGAAGGAGGGTAAGGACAAGTTTAGGGTTATTTGCATTTATGAACATCTCATAGTAATTCAGATGAAGATTGATGGTTTCAAAGGAGGATTGTTCTTGAAAATGACATCATAAGAATTGTTTTTTTCTGATTGTTAGTATCCGAACGGATTGTTTTTCTTTTAAATATAATAGTCTAATTGAGTGTTTTGTATATATTTTGATTGATAATATTCATAAGATAGAATTAATTTTGTATATTTATTATTAGCATGTTGTATATAAATATATTTACATCCCCCCCCCTATATTTTTTGTAAGTAAAGGACAGTACATACAATCCGCTTCATTTCTCCCTCGATTTCTCACCTCTGAATTAGTGTAGGAAGCGGGTTGGATCGATTGGACTTAGAGTATAGATTTTCAGCCCACTACAGCATCTTCCACAGTTCCCATGTAGCATTTGTGAATAGAACACCCAGTGGAGAGCCATCGCCACTCCATTGATCTGTGTATACACATGGCCATCAGAGCTGTAGAAAAGTGCCTCTATGGTGCAAGCCTCAAGGAATTCTCCTAGAATCTCTTCAGTGACCCAGAGATGGTATTATCCTCAGTAGGTAGATTTTTGGGCAAATGGGCTTGATGGTTTTGTCCATGGGAACCTTAGTAACATGAACCTGGATGGTTTGGAGATTACAAGGATGTTTAGAAAGTCCTCTTTGAATATAGGCTGTAATCAGATGGGGATATATGGAGTAATGAGAGAATTGAGGACTTTAGCTAGGTGACTGTAGGTGCTGGGTGGAGGGAAGAAGCGGGTTCATTCCCCGCCTTCCTCTCCTAAGAAGAAAAGAAAAAAAAGACTCAGGGCTCCTCTCCATCCGTCGGGGCTGCGGAGACGGATGGGTCTGCTGCTTGGGTAAGCGAACAAGCTAAGATCGGCACATCTGGCACCAATGCCCTCCCCCCTTACCCGGTGCGGAATCCCTGACAAAGACAAAATGTACAAGTGAACAGCGTGGACCCTCAATTATGTCAGGGACCCTCATTCAGAGACTACCTGGCATTTATGACCTTGCTGGCTTCAAATGCTTCCTGGTTATTCGCTCCACTGATGGTAGCATGTTGGTTAAGGGCAACATGATCCATCAGAGGAGAGCTTTAGCTAGTGTGATTGGTAGAGATCTGAAGGTGACCCGTTTCTTGGATGGAAGCCTTTTGGCAAATGTGTCAAATCCCTCCAAGGCGGCCATGATTAGTGCCTTTCTGACACTTGATGGCATTCCTGTGAGTGTGATGCTGCACTCTACCATGAATTTCGTGAAAGTAGTTTATGCGAGGTAACTCATGGACTACTCCATAGAGGACATCACCTTACAGCTGGGTGACCATGGGGTGGTCAAGGTTGAGCATGTGATGAGAAAACATGGAGGGGCCTCAAGACCCACCCCTACACTCTTCATCACGTTTCACTGTGACTAGCTCCCTGAGTTGGTGCTTGCCAGTTGGTATCGCTACCGCGTTAAGGCATTCGTGCCACTGCCATGGAGGTGCAAAGTCGGGGTTGCCTGAAACCTGTGTAAGTTGCTCCAAGGCTGCACACGATAAGCCCAAATCGTGTGTGGCCAAGTGTGTCAATTGTGGAGAGCCTCACCCCATTTCTTTAAAGCAATGTGGTGTGTATCTCCTAGAAAAGGAAATCCTGGCCATTCAGGCTCAGGATCATCTTTCATTTTGCGAGGCTAAGGACTTGGTCCTGGCATGCCCGGCACTACCCGGGAAGTCCTATGCCTCAATGTTGAAAAAGACCCTCTCTGCTCCTGGCCCCTCCAGGCCTATGAGTACGGTCGTTTCCACACCCATTAGGAACTCTTCTGCAGGTTCTACCCATCCTGGGTACTCCCCTGGTAAAGCTGGTGTCACAAATGGTCCACACCCAGCCCCAGCTAAAACCAGGGCTTCCCAAGCATGACTGTTTCCTGTAAGGCAAAACCCCTGAAGTTAGTCACCAGACCATCTTCCAGGGTTCCTAAAACTGGCCCCTGAAAGGAGGACAGCAACAAAGGAGCTTCGGCTGCATCACCCACGCCCAGTGGTGGGCTGGGTGGTTTGGAGATGGTGGATCCTTGAAAAGAGGGTACGCTGCCTCCGAAGCTGCAATGGCCGCCTAAGGTTTCGAGGTGGAGGGAGGAAAAGACTTGCATGGTGAGCCCAACCTTCCCCAATAAGTCCTCAAGGCAACAGCGCCTTCAGCGCATTGTCTGGCCAACAGCACCCGGACTTCTGCCCCTGGGAAGCGTATGGCCATTTCCATGAAGGTCTTCTCTTCGAAGAGGGCCCCTGCATCTCCTCCGAGCTAGGCCTGGAGGGCATATTCCTTCAATGGAATGGCTGTGGACTTTGGACCAACTGGGAAGAAGAGATGTGGAGGCTCATTTTCTCCCATTCCCGGTTAGCTATCTTTATGCAGGAGAACATGCTGGGTGCATGCCCTCTGCCCACCCTCCCGGGGTATAAGGATTTTGCGACTCCACCACCAAGGGATGGTGGTTGGGCTGGAGTATATGCGATTTACACCCAGCTTGATGTCTACGTTCTTCTCTTTGCTCTAGCTGTGCAGCTGCACCTTGATAGGAGGTATACTGTTATTTCCTCATATATTCCACCATCAGTCGACTTCAATGCAGGGTACTTCCGCTGCGTCATGGCACTGTTGCCGAGGCCCTTTCTCTTGCTCAGAGATCTAAACGGTAAACACTACCTCCGGGAAGACTACTCTATTAATCTTTGTGATGAAGTCCTTGCCGGCCTGATCAATGAGCTTGAGTTGGGTGTCATAAATGTGGATGAGTTTATGCATCAATGCCCCAAAACTGCTTCATTTTCCTGCTTTGATCTATCTTTGTGCTCTCCAGATGCACATCCTGATTTTGATTGGGGGTGGTCGATGACCTCCATGGTAGTGATCACTTTTCCATTCAAATCTCATTTTCTGGGCCACTGCCACCTGAGAGGCCTGCCCGGGTGGTGCTTGGTGCGGGCATCTGCACTTCAGGAAATGACTGAATTCTCTATCTCAGTCGAGGAGTTTAGGTCAGTCATTGCTGTGGGCCTAACTACTATTCCTATAATGTCTGGTGATTTTGCACACCGACCACTCCTGTGGTGGTCAGCCGAGTGTGAGACGGACCTCAATCAGAATCGAATGATTTCACTCACTGATCAGTGAATTTTGTCAGGCTAGATTCCGGTATATTTGGAAGCACGCCTGCTGCTTTTCTTGGTGGGCATACATGTCTTCACTTAATGGGAAGACTCCTTTAGCATAGGTGTGGAAGGGAGTCAAAAGGATTCGGGGCAAGTTCTCGCAGGACCCCATCCCGTTCTCCAGGAGAATGTGACCACAATATCTGAATCTGCATCCGTGGCGGCATCCTTCACAACCGCTTTCTCCGCATTCTCTAGCTGGGATGCTGCTCCGCTAGCATTCAATGCACATCGTGATGATGTGGAAGGCTGCTGGCTGGACTTTACTTCCAGAGGCGGTGAACCCTTCAACAAGTTTACTCTGAGTGAGTTGCGTTCCGCTCTTGCTTCATGCACGGACACCATCCTTGGTCCGGACGATGTCTCGTATGCCATGCTTTGACACCTGGGTGAGCGAGGCATGACCTTTCTGTTAGATTTGTTCAACAGGATCTGGGCGGAGGATCTCCTCCTGGATTCCTGGCGAATCGTTACTCTGCTCGCCTTTCACAAACCGGAGAGATATCACTCTACTCTGGCCAGTTTCCGCCCAATCTCTCTAACCTCTTGCGTGTGCAAGTTGATGGAGAAATTGGAAAATCTTAGATTAGCCTTTTTTTCTGGACAGCGTAGACCATCTGTCTCCTGCACAGTGTGGCTTCTGCAAGTTCCACTCCATGTTGGATGCTCTGCTCCGACTGGAAAATGCCGTCTGCGAGGCCTTCCTTTGTAGACAGCGCTATGCCATGGTGTTTTTTGATCTGGAGAAGGCCTATGATACCGCATAGTGATACAGTATCATGGAGACTCTCCACATGATGGGGGTGAGGGGATGCCTCCCAATCTTTATATCTGAATTTTTGCGAGATCGTTGATTCTGCGATGTGTGGGGGGGACCCCTCTCCTGCCCAATGGAGCAGGAAGAAGGTGTCCTCAGTGTCAGAGTCTGCCCTGAGCATCAACTGCATCACCTCTGTGCTGCCAGAAGATGTTCTCGCTACGCTCTACATGGATGACCTTTCGATCTCTTTTGGCGTGGCCCAGATGCCAACTCTGGAATGTCAACTCCAACAGGCATTGAACCGCGTCTCTCGCTATGCCGAAGCGCACAGGTGTCGGTTTTCCGAAACCTTTTCACTTTTGCATGTCTGTACCCCTGGAAGTGGTTGAATCAACTGTTTCCTTGTTCATGTATTTGACCGACGCCTCACCTGGTAGGCTCATTTTCACAGCCTTATCGGTCTCTTTGTACCCGCACTATGGATATTCTTCTTCCATTATGTTCAGCATTTGGGGCGCTTTTAGGGCTATAGCCTTACTCTTTTATTGATTCTTTGTTCATTTGAAGCTCTACTATGGATACATTTTATGCATCCGCAGCAGAGCGTGTATAGGGAAAGGTAGACTCCATCCACCACACCAGTCGATGCTGGGGAGATGCCACTCGCTCTATACCATGCACAGTGCATTATTCTCCCTCAGTCGCTAACAGCTCTCACTGTATCCGCAGCTGATTTTGATGGTACCAATGCCACCGAGAAACGCCAGTCCTACCCTAAGCCTTTTGGGTATAGGGCTAGGAAACTCCTTTGAGAGCTAGGTATAGATCTCGTGGGGCCGGTGGTGCCCCTGGTTCTGCCCAGCACACCATGCTGGAGGGTATCACCTTTGGCTATTTGTTGCCATGCCTCTGCTCCCAAAGCTTCTGCAGCGCCAGGAGTATTACATTCGGCCTTTTGGGAGCATGCCTCATATTATGCTGGAACTGTGCCAGTGTATACGGATGGCTCCAAGTTGCAAGATGGTGTTGGCTTCCACGCTGTATTCCCTCTGTTTGAAGTCAGCATCTGTCTTCACGGCTGAGCTGGTGGCAATTTACCACTTGGTACGGGAGATTACGCGACGTTGTATTAACTATACTTTAGGGCAATATTTTGGGAGAGCAACTGTGCAGAGTCACTATGATACCTTCAATCAATTAACCCGGTAAGGTTGATAATTTTTTATCAACAATTGCCCAGTCTTTGTTCACTCTTTTATACTTTTAAATTTACATCATAGAAATTAAAACTTATTGCATATGGTAAATATAATGAATCAACTATCTACAAAGTAAATACTGGCCAGTGGACAAATGGAATTTAAACTGATAAACTTTCTTAGCCTAATTTTTCCTTCTTTAAATAAATAGCACTCACCAACAAGATAATGTTACAAATAATGCTAGAACCCAGTTCTCACAATATGATACGCTATACAATAGCTCTTAAACACAGGACTGATCAACCTGATATGGTAAAAGTTAATGCCAGAACCCGGTACTCATCAACAGGATAAGTTATACAGTAGCTTCTAAACACGGTACGTATCAATGAGATATGTTTACATTGAAGTAGCTATCAGCTGTGAACCTAAATGGTGCATTCGCTTGTTTAAGGAGCTGCGGTGACCAGGTTGACTGGTTGATCACAGTTGATGCACTGGTATGGTTGAAGAGCCTGGCTACGGTTGCTCCTACAAAAATAGGACAGTCAATCAGCTAATTAGCTGATCTCAAATTTACCAATTACATGATACAAGCAAAATTATCAAAATTGGCCAAATTTGGGGCCCTCTACCAAGATCTAACTATTGACTGATTGGTACTCACCAGTTACAAGAATGGAGCAAACTGACTAGATGTACTACTAGCGAGTGAGAACACTGGTGCGAATCATTAAGGCATTAGATACACAAGAGTCCCAACCTAGAAAACGCATACAAAAGTCTTCAGATTTTCTTTTCTTGCATTAAACCCTCCAAGGATCCCCAAAACAATATGATGCAACAAGGAAAGGTTTGTTACCACAAAACTCACCTTCAGAGAGGAGAGTAGATCTAATTTGACATTAAATAATATATTAATGAGCTTTGCTTAATCTAATCATTTAATATATATCTATTAATTTAACAAAAATTTTAGTATTATCTGAAATACAAAAATTGGTATTAAGTAAGCATAAGGATTTGGGCAAGGTTTTTTTGAAAACTAATTATTGGGAATTGGGCATGTAGAGGCACACCTCTACAATGTGCCTGGTTTGGAGACTGGATTGTGATCTATAGCAACTCACAAAGCGCCCTGAGTGCTCTTGGGACATTGGAATCTCCGCATCCGCTGTTTCGTGATATCCGTGATGCTACGGTTTTGGCAAGCTGGGCTGATGTCGAGATTATCTTCTGCTGGATTCCTGGACATGTAGGAATTGTGGGGAATGAGTGCGCCAAAGAGTCCACCAGTAATCTGCGACCTGATCAGCGTTTGCCTCTTCCTCAAACTGACTACATGGCAGGAATACAGGCAGCTTGGCAAAGAAGATGGGAGATGGTTGAAGGGAACTTAAAGTTGCGTTCCCTTGCACTGCAACTGTTCGCATGGACCTACCCCCAAGGCTTTGGGTTGCTTTCTCTCATCTCCTAAGTGGACACATTCGCGGGACGCACTGCCATTTGATGGAGCGCTCGCCAGCGCCCTACTGTGAAGACTATGTTGTCCTCTAGACTGTTCAGCACATTCTTGTTGAATGTCCCAGTCTGGGCGATCTCCGTGCACCTTACCTGTCCCGGTACTGGGATGGGCGGGTCACTACCACCTGTTCCTTGTACTCGGGATGAATTTATCCCATTAACTGGTAGACTTAAAAGACTTTTCGGGGGAAGCCGGCCTTCTCCCCTTTATTTGACTTGTTTTTTTGTTGGTTTTGTTATTCTAATAGGTTGCATGATCCTGCGCCAGGGGAAAGCAGACCTCCCCTTTGACCCAGTCTTCCTTCCTCTCATGCGCTCCACTCTCTTCCATTCTCCTTCCTTCCTATCAGTCACTGTATCCTCCCTATACTCACATACACTTCCACTCACCTCATTCGTCTTATCCACTTCAGTCGGGTCAGGGTCGAGGGTCCTGACCCCTTCATGATGTCATATATGTCCTGCATCCTTTAGTCGACCTGCCTTTGTCTTTTTTCCATTTCCACCTTATTCCAATCTGTCTTTTCATTCATACATACCATATCACTCCTCAACATCATACGTTCCTCCTCTTTCTACCTCAACTCCAGCCTCAGTCTCACAACCTCATCATAGAGTCCCTGTTCCACAGAAGACATCCTCCCAGATTAGTAATAAAGGACAGAAGAAGGGAAAAAACAATCAACTACGTCCATTCTGATGATGGACTGCAATCCAATCCTGTCACGCTCCCAGTTACTTCCAATTGATCCAACCCGCTTCCTACACTAATTTAGACATGAGAAATTGAGGGAGAAATGAAACGGATTAGATATATAGTCCTTTATTTCCCCCCCAAATATGGAATTAAATATTTACAAGAGATTTCTTTACTTATTTATAAACAAACAAAAAATGTGGATAGATAATTTTACTATATATACACAATTAGAAAAAATAAATAAATCCTAAATTATTTATAAACTAACAAGATAAATGAGCGATAACTTAGCAAACACAAAAAAATAAAGGCCTCATGTATCACCATGGATTTTTTTAGATATTTAGGTCCCCTGTGGGAAAGTCCTGCCGGCTGCCACTCATGTGGATGCAATTGCTGCAGACCTCTTAGAAAAAAAGCTGGTGCCTCTGAGCTTGGTATAATGCGATCTGGTTGCGTCTTGAGGCTATCAAATCCCTCTCTGTCCTGTCGGGACTCACAATAACTTCTTGACCTACAAAGTATATTCTATTTCAATATTGGAAATCTTACAATCTCAGCCACCCTTATTAAAAGATTATTACAAGTCAAGTACAATCTAACAGAATATTTGAGTGGCTCTTTGTTTGCAATAGACTGATATATCAAAACTATATCCTTGAAAAAAAACAAAACATGAAATCCATAATAAATATATATAGAAAAACCCTCTCCATTCGCACACATATTCTTACAGACAGAGGGAGAGGGGGTATTGGAAAAGGGGTGGGAGAATGTCCCTACAAACACACTCACATTCACTCCACCACAAGGTCCTTGCCAAACTGGAGATGGGTGTCCTAAATGTGGATGAGTTTACGCATCACTGTCCAAGAACTGCTTCATTTTTCTGCCTCAATCTATCTTTGTGCTCTCTGGATGCACAGCCTGATTTTGGGTAGGGGTGATCAATGACCTCCATGGTAGTGATCACCTTCCCATTCAAATATCATTTTCTGGGGTGCTACCACCTGCGACCGCTCCCCGGTGCGGCATGGTGTTCCGCATTTCAGTAAATGACTGATTTCTCTTTCTCAGTCAAGGAGTTTAGGTCAGTATATGGGGCCATTGAGTTCTCCGGCAACCTCATTGCCATGGGCCTAGCTTCTATTTCTAGAACATCTGGCTTTTTGTGCCTGTTGTCCTCTCCTGTGGTAGTTAGCCGAGTGTGAGATGGCCCTCAAACAGAAGTGTTATGCCTTCATGCGCTATAAGTGCTGACCCGACAACCTCACCGTCAGTGAATTTCATTGAACTAGGACTGGGTTCCTGTATATTTCAAAGCATGCCTGCTGCTGCTCTTACCGGGCATAGCGTGTCTTGACTTAACAGGAGCCCTCTAGTAGAGGTATGGAAGTGAGTCAAAAGGTTTCAGGGCAAGTTCTTGCAGGACCTCCCCCCCCTTATTTTCTCCTGGAGAATGTGACCACAATCTTGGACCCTGCGTCCTTGGTGGAATCTTTTGCGAACGCTTTCTCCTCATTCTTTAGCCACGGTATCTAAATTTTTGTGGCACCGCTGATTCCGCATATGGGTGGGTAGAGCCCTCTCTGACCCAATGGAGCAGGAAGAGGGCGTCCTGCATGGAAGTGTGTCCTCAGTGTCATACTCTTTGCCGTGAGCATCAATGGCACCTCAGTGCTGCTGGAAGATGTTCTTGCTACGCTCTACATAGATGACCTTTCGATCTCTTTTGGCTTGGCCCAGATGCAAGCTCTGGAGTGTCAACTCTAACAGGCATTGAATTGTGTGTCTCACTTTGCCTAAGTGCACATGCTTTGGTTTTCTCTGGCCAAGACTAAGGTGGTGCACTTCTGCTGCCATCCATGGCTCCACCCTCACCCAGACTTGTTTCTCAATGGGGTGTGCCTGTAAGTGGTGGTCTCGCACCATTTCCTTGGTCTTGTATTTTACCGACACATCACCTGGGAAGCTCATATTTGCAGCCTTAGGGTCTTTTGTACCCACAACATGGATAATTTTTGTTCCATGATGTTCAGCACATGGGGCTCTGATAGGCTTATTGCCTTACTTGTTTATCGATCCATTGTTTGTTTGAAACTCGACCATGGATGCACTTTTATGCATCTGCAGCCGAGTGTGTATTAAGGAAGGTGGACTCGATCCACCATACCGGCCTTCACCTGGTGACCGGTGAGTTCTGCACTTCCCCCATTGAGAGCCTACTTGTCATGGCTGGGGAGATACCACTCACTCTGCGCCATGCACAGTGCATTATTTGCCTGTACACACAAGCTTGGCGCCTCCCTCAGTCAGCAACAGCTTTCACTGCATCCACAGCTGATCTCGACTGTGCCTATGCAACAGAGAGACGCCATACATACCCTAAGCACTGTATTTATGGCTAGGACACTCCTTCAAGAGCTAGGTATAGCTCTCGGGCCAGTGGCACCCCTGTTTCTTCTCAGGATGCTACCCTGGATGATACTACCTTTGACTATTTATCACCATGCTTCTGCTCCCATAGCTTCTACAGCACCAAGAGTATTGCCTTCAGTCTTTTTCGAGCACACTTTGTGTTACGCTGGAACTGTGCCAGTGCATTATTTGCCTGTACACGCAAGCCTGGCGCCTCCTTCAGTCAGCAACAGCTTTCACTGCATCCGCAGCTGATTTTGACTGTGCCTATGCAGCAGAGAGATGCCATGCATACCCTAAGCACTCTGTTTATGGCTAGGACACTCCTTCAAGAGCTAGGTATAGCTCTCTGGCTGGTGGCACCCCTGTTTCTTCTAAGGACGCTACCCTGGATGGTACTATTTATCACCATGCCTCTGCTCCCATATCTTCTACAGCGCCAAGAGTATTGCGTTTGGCTTTTTTGGGCATACCATGTTACACTGGAACTGTACCAATGTATATGGATGGCTCCAAGTCCCAAGAAGGGGTCAATTTCCATGCCGTATCCCCTCTGTTTGAAGTCAGCGTGGCTTTGCCCGGAGCTGCGTCTGTCTTTACAACCAAGCTGGTTGCAATACACTGTGTGTTATGGGAGATAATGAGATGTTCCCGGTTTGGAGACTGGATTGTGATTTATAGCGGCTCATAAAGCGCCCTGAGTGCTCTTGGGGCATTGAAATCTCTGCATCCTCTGGTTAATGATATTCGTGACACCACGGTTTTGGTGAGCTGGGTGGATGTTGAGATTATCTTCCGCTGGGTTTCTGGACATGTAGGAAGTTCGGGGAATGAGCACACCAATGAGGATGCCAAAGAGTCTGCGAGATTTGGGTGACCAGACCAATGTTTCGCCCTTCCTCACACTGACTACATGGCAGAAATATGAGCTGCCCTCCAGGTTGCTTGGCAAAGAAGATGGGGGATGGTTTAGGGGAATTTAAAGTTAGATGCCATTGCGCTGCAAATTGGACACACTCACGGGAGGCACCGCCTTTTGATGGAGCGCTCGCCTGCACCATATTACGATGACTGCATTGTTCGGCAGATTCTTGGTGATCTTTGCTCATATTACCTGTCCTTGTACACTTGTCCCCTGTACTCATGGCTTGTTTGTGCACACTGACTTGCGGACTGTATGACTTTTTGGAGGAGGCTGGTGCTTTCTTCTTATTACCTTTTTGCATCATTTTCTTTTTGTTTTTAGCCTACACAATCTTTTTATCCTTATTTGTTTTTTAATATAGCCTATTGGTAGGCTGTAGTGAGTATGGTGACTTATTCCCAAGTAGGCAGATAGTCTCCTAAAAAAAAAAAAGGTTTGCAAGTGAGTCTTATGTCACACTCTACTATGAATGTAGTAAAGAACTGGTTTATGAGAGGGAACTTGTGAACTACTTGTTAGCAGACATCACCTTGTAGCTGGCCGACAACAGAGTGGTCAGGGTCAAATGTGATATGAAAACAGGGTGGTGCCTTGAGACCCTCCCATTCACTCTTCATCACATTTGACCATGACATGCTCCCAGAGTCAGTGAGTGCTGGTTTGTCTGGTTACTGCATAAAGGCATTCATTCCACTGCTGTGGAGGTGATACTTCAGCCATATGAATTGCTTGTATAGACATGCAAATTCAGATCTCCTGGAACTGTGTGTAAGTTGCTCTAAGGCTATACACAATAAGTTCTAATTGTACATGGAGTAGTGTGTCAAATGTGGAGAGCCGCACCCCACTTCTTCAAAACAATGTGGCACATATCTCATGGAGAAGGAAATCCTGGCCTGGCTGCAGATTGTATCACATTTCACAAGGCTAAGGACTTGGTCCTGGTGCTGCCTCGGACATCTTATGCCTCAATGTTAAAAAAAAGGCACCCTCTGTTCCTGGTGCCTCCAGAGACCTATGAGTATTGTCATTTACATGCCAAAATGATACCCTTCTTTCGATGTGTGCTCTCTTGGTAAAGCTGGCAGCACAAATGGTTCACACCCAGCCTCAGCTAAAACCAGTGCTCCTTCCCCCCTCTCCTACCATGACTGTTTCCTGTAAGGTGAAATGTCTGTCTTCCTCCACTGATTCATTGGAATCATACGAGGCAACACCCCTGAAGGTGGTTGTGAGGCTGTCTTCCAGTGTTTCTAAAGTTGCCCCCCAAAGGAGGACAGCATCAAAGGAGCTTCAGCTCTTATTCCCTCACTAAAGGCTAGACTGGGTGACTTGGAGACAGTGGATCCTCTAAAGAAGGTAACCCCTCCTTTGAAGCTGTCTTGCCTACCAAAGGTTTCAATTTGGAGGGAGGAAAAGACTTGCATAATGAGCCCATCCTCTCCAGATAAGCCATCACAGGGACAGTGACTTGTTCAGCCAATAGCACCCAGAGTTCTGCCTCAGCGAAGCAGAACTGTTTGGTAGGTTTGTATTGTGAAATGTGCAGACAGCAAGAGATGAGTGTGGTGGTGTGCTGTCCTGCTTAAAATTGTAGTCACTACCTTCGGCAGCTAGTCTGAGAATTAACCAGTTGGTTTGCCCAGTAATGGAATGTCCTTCAAAGAAAAATGGTCCATATACAAAACATAGTAACCTTTGGGAGTTATGTTCAAACTCCAGGGTGGCATGTGGAAACTGAGCCCCCATATTCTCACATTGTGCCTATTTGCCTTTCCACTTAAGTGGAAGGTTGCTTCATCACTGAAAATGATCTTTGATAGTAGATCAGGATCATTTTCCATTAACGCCTCGAGTTTGCTGCAAAATTCAAAGCGCATTTCGTTGTCTTGCGGGTATAACTTTTGGACCAGTTGCATCTTGTAAGGGGTAAACCTCAAGCGTTTGCATAAGATCTTGTAATTCTTGGCTACATCTTAAATTTCTCACACTTAATAAAGAAATTATACATCACATCTAAACACTAAACTTAGAAATCTTGATATGTTTAAAGACAAAAAAAATTAAATATTGGATTGACATATTGAAAGCTAGAAAACAAATTTATTGATATTAGTAAAAAGCTGGCAAATGTAGCTGTGGTAGGACACTATTATGGCAGGCCATTTTATTGTTGCATTGCTCTTTCTTGTTTGAGGGAGAATCAACTTTCCTCAAATCTCCCGCCGCACACTGGTTGGGAATCACTGCTCTATGTGGACAACCTTTCAATCTCTTTTGGTGCTGCCCAGATACCAACTCATGTCGATCCCAACAAGCATTCAACCATATCTCTCACTATGCCAAAATACACAGGTTTCGTTTTTCCTTGGCCTAGACTAAGGTGGTGTATTTCTGCCACCATCCATAGCTCAACCCTGACTTGTTACTAAACAGGATTTGCCTGGAAGTGGCATATTTGCACCATTTCCTCTGTCTTGTTTTCAGCTAATGACTCACCTGGGAAGCTCATATTCGCAGCCTTAGTCTCTTGTAGCTGCACCATGACATTCTTCATTCTGTGACATTCAGCACCTGTAGTGCGGATAGGGCTACTGCCTTGCTTTTATACTGATCCTTTGTTTGTTCAAAGCTTGACTATGGATAAAAGTTTTAAGCATCAGCAGCTGAGCGTGTACTGCCAAAGATGGACAGTGTTGCAGGATACTATGTATCTTCCGCACCTTTTCACTAGGTTCAGACTCACTGTTGGGTAAGCAAAGGTCCAACTTCTGGCAGCAAAGGAGACAGATACGCAACCTTATACTTTATCTAAATTTATTTCGCCTCATAAATTACAATAAATACAATCAATATGTACAAATATATATATATATATACAGTTGAACCTCTTATCTACAGGCTAAAAGGGGGAGAGGTCATCCATTGATATGAATTGTCCGTTGTTTTAAAGTGTTGTGGGGATACAAGGAAAATCACCACTAGAATCTATAAAAGTATAATACAGTACATATAATACCCAAATACATGTGACAGACAGCAAAATGTAAATACATAATAATATTGTACTATGTATTGTAAATTTTATTTATCTTATGTGGGGCTCAGAGTAGCAATTACTGTGAGTCAGAGGAGCTGGTACACTCCACTAAAGCACTGCTGGTTCCTTCTGGAGCAGTGCCTCTACTGTTGCTAAGCTGTGGTTCAAAACCATGCAAGTCTTGCTATGTTTCAGGAGTGGTTCTACGTTTGAAAAAGGTATCCAATTTTAACTGTTTGATTCTCTGAAATTCTTCACGTATCACTAGTTCTCTTAATATGCCCAGTTGTCCATGATGAGCCTGAATTTCAGTGTTTGCAGTACCATCAACATAAGTTATGAGTGTGTCTAGAGCCTGATGCACCTCCAACATCTTGGGTCTGGCTACCGCTACCTCCTCCTCCTCCTCCTCCTCCTCACCTCTGAGGATGATATCGTTGAGGATATTTCTGTAGGCGAAGAGCTCGGTGGCAGTGATCACCAGCTAGTTAGATTTAGCGTCAAGATCCCGAAGGTAAGGTCTGTTGCCAGTCAATTAAAGAAACTTGACTTGAGAAGAGCAGACTTTGCAAGCCTTCGAGCTGGACTGACTGACGTGAGGCTAGAAGTGTGCGATGCCGTTGATCACTGGTGGAATAGTTTCAAAACCACATTCATGAGTCTTCAATCGCGTTTCATCCCTCTGAAATGCCCCCGTCTGTCTTCTGTTCAACCTAAGTGGTTTAATCGAGAAATCGGCCAACTGCTTAGGGAGAAGAGAAATGTGTACCGGCAATCGAAGATCTCGGGTGACTTTGACGAATACCGGAGGCTAGCCAGGAGAGTGAAGTCCAGCATAAGGGCGGCTAAGCGGTCTGAGGAACTCCGAGTGGCGAGACTCTGTAAAGAGAATCCCAAGGAGTTTTTTGGATATGTGAACAGCCGTAAACCAATCCGTCGAACGATTGGCCCTTTGAGGAATGAGGAGGGGACATTAAAGCATTCAGATGCAGAAAATGCTAACCTCCTCAACGACTACTTCTCTTCAGTGTTTACTGAAGAGTGTGGTCCCATTCCCCAGCCGACGGATTCCTACTCGGGGGAAAAGCTGGAGGCAATGGACTTCACCGAAGGAGAAATAAAGAAAAAGATCGCTGACCTAAAGACGAATAAGTCCCCTGGACCGGACGGGTTTCTACCTAAAGTGTTGAAGGAAGTGTGCGATGAAGTATCACGACATCTGTGCGCCATCTTTAACATGTTAATCCGGACCGGATGCGTTCCTAGAGACTGGCGTGAGGCGGAGGTGACTCCTATCTTCAAGAAAGGAGACCGTAACCAACCGTCGAACTACCGACCTATCAGTCTGACTTCGATAGTCGGTAAACTCATGGAAAGCATCATGGTGGACAAAGTGACGTCGTATTTAGAGTCAAACCTGCTACTGAGGAGTTCCCAGCACGGCTTCCGAAGGCAACGGTCATGCCTGACGAACCTTGTGGAATTCTTCCACTTCGTTTTCAGTGAGCACGATCGGGACCAGGCGGTGGATGTGGTCTACCTAGACTTTCAGAAAGCCTTTGATAAGGTACCACACCGCCGCCTTCTCCGGAAAGGGCGAGCGCTTGGCATAGACGGAAAGGTAGCCGGCTGGATCGAGAACTGGCTAAGTGGCAGACGGCAACGGGTGGTGGTAAATGGACAGTCTTCTGAGTGGGTGCCCGTTACTAGCGGGGTGCCTCAAGGTTCTGTCCTGGGACCACTACTATTCATCATCTACGTCAACGACATGGACGGTGACATGGTTGCCAAGATTTCCAAATTTGCCGACGATACCAAGCTTGGTATGAACGTTGCAAAGGATGGAAATACTGCCCGCCTGCAGGAAGATCTTGGGAAGATTGGGGAGTGGTCGGACACGTGGCAAATGCCTTTTAACGTGGGCAAATGCAAAGTGATGCATATCGGCCACAGAAACCCCCAATCTCAGTATATCCTTAAGGGCACTGCTATTGAATCCACCGACACTGAGAATGACTTGGGTGTAACAATCACTAGTGACCTCAAGTTCTCGAAACAGTGCATTGAGGCGGAGAAAAAGGCCCAAAGGATGCTAGGCTATATTAAGCGCCAGTTTGGTTATCGGAACCAGGAGATTGTACTGTGCCTGTACAACTCACTTGTCCGACCGCACCTGGAGTATGCCGTACAATTTTGGAGTCCTTCATTGCGAAAGGACATCGCGAGATTGGAACGCGTACAAGCCAGGGCAACCAAGCTGATTCCCTCTATCCGACATAAAAGTTATGAGGATAGATTAAGGGAATTAGATCTGTTCTCGCTGGAAACCCGTAGACTACGTGGTCAGCTCATCAAAGTTTTCAAAATACTTCGAGGGTTCGACAATGTTGACTACCGGGATATTTTCACACTGAGTGAGAACAGAACGCGCAATCACGGCTTCAAACTTGAACTGAAGCGTTACAACCGCAATTTGTGTGGAAATTTTTTCACTTACAGTATCTGCGGTATGTGGAACGCACTTCCAGTGGAAGTTGTCAACAGTGAATCTGTTGACCAGTTCAAGTCAAGACTAGACAAGGTCTTGAAAAGTGGCCGTTTAGGGACGCAAAACAATTGAGCAGCCTTGTGCCCGCTCGATTGCTAGTCCAAAGGTACCCTCTTTGAATGGACCGTAAGGTTTCCTAGGGTACCTTCTTTCCTTGTTACTCCTTGTTGTTACTACTCTTTCGCTCCTCTCTTGTGAGAACAGTTTCAGTGATCTCCGTTGACAAGACTTGATAACCAGGGTCAGCATCATTTTCTTCTAGCCAGTCTTCGACATCTTTAATTGTTACAATTATCTCACCAACATGCAGCAAACTCTGACAAAAATATTCTGGTCTAAACCACAGAAGTCTAGCTCGGGGTCTTCATCAAGCATTATTTTTTGCCAGTAGTTTGTAGGTGTGGTTATCTTAACAGCTTTCCATGATGATGCAAAGTTATAAATGGTACTCTTGAGGTCATAATTTTTTATATTGTTTAAGAGTTCGGAGTCCTCTAGTGTCTTCTATATTTTCTTCTTCCTCGAGAACCACCAAGACTTCATCAAGATATTTGCGCTGGTAATTTCTCTTACATAAAACAATGACTCCTTGGTCCATCAGTTGTATTAGTGGCGTTGTATTAGGGGGAAGAAACATCACATGAATCCTGCCATCAGAGCTCACCAGTTTTTCTTCATTAGGGTGTGCGGGCGCGTTGTCAAGGAGGAGAACTGCCTTAAGATCCTCAGGTGCGATGTGGAGTACCTTTTCTTGAAAGTTAAGAACTTCAGGAATAAAATGCTTAAAGAACCAGTCACTAAAAATTGAAGCATTGAACCAAGCATTTTTAGTGTTGTAATACATTACTGGCAAGTCCCTCATACAGTCCTTCATACAGTGAGGCTTGGCAGCTTTCCCAATTACCACAGGTGTAAGGTGGTGTGTACCTGCTGCATTTTCACCCAGTAAAGCTGAGAATTTTCCTTTACTTATTTTTTTTTCCTGGAGTCTGTTCTTCGTCCTTGAAAGTCTGGGTATTTCTTGGCAAAGAATGCCAAAACAATGCTGTCTCATCAGCATTATAGAGCTAGGTTAGATGGATATCTTCCTGCTTAATGAAATCATTTAATTTAAGCCTGAATGACTCAACAGCGCCTTCATCTGAACTAGCAGCTTCGCCATGCAGCACTGTGTTATGAATACCGTGATGGTTCCTAAAACGCCATAACCAACCAGTGCTTGCCTTGCAGTTTATACCCATGTGGCAAGCAAGTTTATCAGCAGCTTGAATTTAATAGCATATTGTTTTAACTTGTCCTTAGCTTTACAATTATCACTCAAGGTTTGGTTTTTCACTCCAAATTCATTGTACATATGGGAAACAGAAACACCTGCTTCAAGCCTCCTTATTACCTCTAATTTTTGCTTAATGCTTAGAATTACATGCTTTCTTTTTTCAATAGCTTTATGTTTAGGTGGCATGGTTATAGTGCAGCACAAAACAGCTCTGATAAACACACTAAAACACCAAAAAATGCAACAAAAACACAGCAACTTCCACTCCAATCACAGCATGTAGACATAAACAACTTGTAGCTGGTGCACTCAAGCCACACACCAGTCAATGACCGAACTATGGATTTTTATTTTGTCCATAGATTTGAATATCTGTTAATTCGGGGTCCGTAGATAAGAGGTTCATCTGTATATGGTGACAGGGCTGTCTTACAATAAAAAATAAAGGACAGATATGATTAATACAAAAACAAAAAAAAATCAATCTAAGGAAGGAGTGGGGAAAAGGGAGGAAATGGGAAGGGATAGGATGTTTTCAACTGCCTCTGGCTTCCACTCAAGTCTCTTGGGGCATCCTCCTTACATAATTGGCTGGGAAGGAGCCAATTGACAAGTGGTTGTGGCTCCAAGGCACTTCCTAAAATGTGGCAATGAGTTGGACAGTAGGACTGCTTGTCCATGGATTTTCTAGAAGTGGGACCCAAATGAAATGGTGTAACTGATCTTCTATGAGTGTGTCTCCTTTGGTATCAGGAGGAAATTTCACTAAATTTTACTTTAAAACTTAGTTTAAACAAAATACTACCTCTTTGTTAAAAGAATTATATAAACAAAGTACAATCTCCTTAACAAGAAAAGTATTTTAAAACATAATTTTTATGCCCAAAAAAGTCAAATCAACCTACAATTGTAACCTCTACCTACAACCTAGTCTATCCCAAACCCCCTTCCTAGCAAAATGTTCGCACTCCTCTCATAAACAACCCCGTAAGGGGCGCGGCGATTTGCCATCCTGGCCGCCGTGCTGACGGGACTCAGCACTCCGTCCGGCCCCAGCTTAGCCTCTCTTCCTTCCTTCAAAACACTTGTTTCCTCTCTTTTCACACAACCTCTCCCACAACTTTCTCTGGTCAGCCTCTAATTTCACAGGGTAGATGCTGACCTTCCTTTCAGCCAACCGTCCCGCATCGGGGCTGAGGGGGTGGGGGACAATGTTCCCTAACCCCTGAGCTCCGGTCTGGGGTGGCTGGTTTTTAACTACCTGCTTCATCCCCACCCATACCTTCCTCACATCCCTTTTCCTCTCGTCTTCAAAATCTATCATTTATACGCTGTGTCTAAGGTGGAGCCGCCATGCCGATGGACTGCCAGGCCACCAGGCGGGAGGGGTGGTCCCAAATGGCAGCGCCTGGCTCTGCCGGGCTTGTAAGCACCTCTTGCAGTGCGGGCAACTGCAAGAGGTGATGAGCTATTGCGTCCCGTGGCAAAAATAGGGTCACCATGCCCATGGATGAATTTTTAAAACACCAAACCCCTTTAACTCCCCCTTGCTCATCGACGGAGCCGCCCTCGGGCAGCTCCAGCAAAAAAATGGAGGCCCCCCCCCCTGTGCTTGCACAGGGGACCCTCCATATTTCTCTAACCGGAGAGGAGGCTTACTCCTCTCCTTCGCCTACGGGTGCAGGGGACTCCCCCTCACCCCCTTCTCTGGAGGTGCTTTCGGGCACCTCCCTTTTCCCAGCGGCAGTCCCCTCTTTTTCTTTCCAAGGGGACTGCCAAGAAAGCCAGCAGGCAGCCCTTAGCCAGCCGCTCCGCATCAAAGCGGCTCGGTAGGGCAAACCCCCTTAGGGGGGAGAGGGAAGCCAGGCCCCTTCGGTCGCTTCCCTCAAAAGACCTGCTGGCAAGAATTTTAAACCTTGCTGGGGTCAAGGCCTGTGCCTCCCCACACAAGACTGGCGACACTGCCAAGGGGACCTGTGATGTCCTGGGAGGGGATGGCCAACTGGAGGCCCCTCCTGTGATAAACATGGTCCTTGAGGAGACCCAGCCTCAGACGGTAGGGCCTTCCATGGGGGGGAATTTGGGCTCGGCGCCAAGCACCGAACCCGAATCCGCCCCTATGCAAGGTCCTCCTCAAATGGCTGAGGGCTCCGAGGCAGTAAAAGGAGGGGAGGGATCTCCTCTGACAGGTGCCCCTACGACAACCAGGACCTTCTCCATTTCGGAGAGGGACCTGGCTGAGGCCGGTCCATCTGGCCTGGGGGCTTCTGCCGGCGGAGGTGAAAAGCGGGTTCATTCCCCACCCTCCTCTCAAAAAAAGAAAAAGACAAAGAAGACTAAAAAGACGAAAAAGACTCGGGGCTCCTCTCCATCCGCGGGGGCTGCGGGGACGGATGGGTCTGCTACCACTTTGGTAGGCGACCAAGCCAAGATCGGCACATCCGGCCCCTCTACCTCCTCGTGTGCGGAGCCCCTGACCAAGACTAACACCAAGAGTGCACAGGGCGGAGCCTCGATGACATCGGGGCCCCTCATTCAGAGGTTACCTGGCGTTTTCGAGCCCGCTGGCTTCAAACGCTTCCTCGTTATTCGCTCCACTGATGGCACCATGTTGTCCAAGGGCAACATGATCCATCAGAGGAGAGGATTAGCTAGTGCAATTGGTAGAGAGCCGAAGGTGACCCGTTTCTCGGACGGCAGCCTTCTGGCGAATGCGGCGAATCCCGCCGAGGCGGCCAAAATAAGTGCTCTTCGGACACTTCATGGCACCCCGGTGAGTGTGACGCCGCACTCTACCATGAACTTTGTGAAAGGAGTAGTTTATGCGAGGGAACTCGTTGACTACTCCATTGAGGACATCACCCTAGAGCTGGCCGACCATGGGGCGGTCAAGGTCGAACGTGTGATGAGAAAACAGGGAGGGGCTTCGAGACCCACCCCTACACTCTTCGTCACGTTTGACAGTGACAAGCTCCCTGAGTCGGTGCGTGCCGGTTGGTACCGCTACCGCGTGAAGGCATTCGTGCCACTGCCGCAGCGGTGCTATTACTGTCACCGCTTCGGCCATACGAATCGCTCATGTAGACGTGCAAAGTTGGGGTCACCCAAAATCTGTGTAAATTGCTCCAAGGTCGCACACGATAAGTCCAAATCGTGTGTGGCCAAGTGTGTCAATTGCGGAGAGCCGCACCCTGCTTCTTCGAAGCAATGTGGTGCATATCTCCTGGAGAAAGAAATCCTGGCCGTTCAGGCCCAGGATAGACTCTCATTCCGCGAGGCTAAGGACTTGGTCCTGGCGCGCCCAGCTCTGCCTGGGACGTCATATGCCTCAGTAGTTCGAAAGGCACCCTCTGCTCCTGGCCCATCCAGGCCAACGAGCACGGTTGTTTCCGCGCCCATTCGGAGCCCTTCTGCGGGCTCTACCCAACCCGGGCGCTACCCTGGTAAAGCTGGCGGCAAAAAGGGTTCATACCCAGCCCCGGCTAAAACCAGGGCTCCCCCCTCTTCCCCCAGCGTAACCGTTTCCCGCAAGGCGAAACGGCCACGCGCCTCCACCGAGTCGTTAGACTCACAGGAGGCAACACCCCTGAAGATGGTCGCTAGGCCATCCTCAGGGGTTCCTAAAGCTGTCCCCCGAAAGGAAGACAGCAACAAAGGAGCTTCGGCTCCTTCGCCCACGCCCCGAGGTGGAGCGAGTAGCTCGGAGACGGTGGTTCCTCGAAAAGAGGCCCCCCCCCCCCGCCTCCGAAGCCGCAGCGCCCGCCTAAGGTTTCGAGGCGGAGGGAGGAAAAGACTCGCATGGCGAGCCCAACCTCCCCCAATAAGTCTTTGAAGGCGACAGCACCTCCAGCGCTTTGTCCGGCCAACAGTGCCCGGGGTTCTGCCCCCGGGAAGCGTACGGCCATTCCCGTGAGGGTCTTCAATTTGAGAAGGGCCCTCGCGTCTCCTCCGAGCTAGGCCTAGAGGGCATATTCCTTCAATGGAATTGCCGTGGACTCCGGGCCAACTGGGAGGAGCTGCGGAGGCTCGCCTCGTCCCGTTCCCCGTTAGCTATTTTTTTGCAGGAGACCATGCTAGGCGCGTGCCCCCTTCCTGCCCTCCCGGGGTATATGGATCTTGCGACCCCACCACCGCGGGATGGCCGGGCTGGGGGATGCGCGGCTTACACCCGGCATGATGTCTCCGTTCTTCCTTTCTCTTTAGATACCTCCTTTCAGGCAGTGGCTTTGCAGCTGCACCTGGATAGGAGGTATACTATCATTTCTGCGTACATTCCACCGTCAGCTGACTTCGACGCGGGGGACTTCCGCCGCGTCGTGGCACGGTTGCCGAGGCCCTATCTCTTGCTTGGAGATCTGAACGGCAGGCATCCTCTCTGGGGAGATTACTCCATAAATCCCAGGGGACAAGTCCTTGCCGATCTGATCGAAGAGCTTGTGATGGGTGTCCTAAACGTGGATGAGTTTACGCATCACTGTCCGAGAACCGCTTCATTTTCTTGCCTTGACCTATCTTTGTGCTCTTCGGATGCACAGCCTGATTTTGATTGGGGGGTGGTCGATGACCTCCATGGTAGTGATCACTTTCCCATTCAAATATCATTTTCAGCGCAACTGCCGCCTGAGAGACCACCTCGGTGGTGCTTGGCGCGGGCGCGGTGGCCTGCATTTTAGGAAATGACTGAATTCTCTATCTCAGTCGAGAAGTTTAGGTCGGTAGATGAGGCCGTTGAGTTCTTCTCCGGCAACCTCATCGCCGTGGGCCTGACTACTATTCCTAGGACGTCTGGCCGTTTTGCACGCCGACCACTCCCATGGTGGTCGGCCGAGTGTGAGACGGCCCTCAAACAGAAGCGTTAGGCCTACATGCGCTATAAGCGCCGCCCGAACGATTTCACTGTCGCTGAATTTCGTCGGGCTAGGGCTAGGTTCCGGTATATTTCGAAGCACGCCCGCCGCTCTTCTTGGCGGGCATACGTGTCTTCACTTAACGGGAAGACCCCTTTAGCTGAGGTGTGGAAGCGAGTCAAAAGGATTCGGGGCAAGTTATCGCAGGACCCCCCTCCCGTTCTCCAGGAGAATGGGACCGCAATCTCGGACCCCGCGTCCGTGGCGGAATCCTTAGCGACCGCTTTTTCCGCATTCTCTAGCCGTGATGCTGCTCCGCCAGCATTCAATGCACGTCGTGATGTCGCGGAAGGCCGCCGGCTGGACTTTACCTCCAGAAGTGGAGAACCCTTCAACGACAAGTTTACTGTGAGTGAGTTGCGTTCCGCTCTCGCTTCGTGCGCGGACACCGCCCATGGTCCGGACGATGTCCCGTACGCCATGCTTCGACACCTGGGTGAGCGAGGCATGGCCTTTCTGTTAGATTTGTTCAACAGGATCTGGGTGGAAGGTCTTCTCCCAGACTCCTGGCGAATCGCTACTGTGCTCGCCTTTCGCAAGCCGGGGAGAGATCACTCTACTCCGACCGGTTTCCGCCCAATCTCTCTAACCTCTTGCGTGTGCAAGTTGATGGAGAAATTGGTAAATGTTAGATTAGCCTATTTCCTGGACAGCAGAGGCCATCTGTCTTCTGCACAGTGCGGCTTCCGTAAGTTCCACTCCACGTCGGATGCTCTGCTCCGACTGGAAAATGCCGTCTGCGAGGCGTCCCCTCGCCTCCCAATGTTTATATCTGAATTTTTGCGAGATCGTCGATTCCGCGTACGGGTGGGGGGAGCCCTCTCCGGCCCAAAGGAGCAGGAAGAGGGTGTCCCGCAGGGAAGTGTCCTCAGTGTCACACTCTTTGCCCTGAGCATCAACGGCATCACCTCGGTGCTGCCGGAAGATGTTCTCGCTACGCTCTACGTGAACGACCTTTCGATCTCTTTTGGCGCGGCCCAGATGCCAACTCTGGAGCGTCGACTCCAACAGGCATTGAACCGCGTCTCTCGCTATCCGAAGCGCACAGGTTTCGGTTTTCTTTGGCCAAGACTAAGGTGGTGCACTTCTGCCGCCATCCACGGCTTCACCCCGACCCAGATTTGTTTCTTAATGGGGTGCGCCTGGATGTGGTTGAGTCGCACCGTTTCCTTGGTCTTGTATTCGACCGACGCCTCACCTGGGAGGCTCATATTCGCAGCCTTAGGGTCTCTTGTACCCGCGCCATGGACATTCTCCGTTCCGTGACGTTCAGCGCTTGGGGCGCTGATAGGGCTACCGCCTTACTTTTTTATCGATCCTTTGTTCGCTCGAAGCTCGACTACGGATGCGAGTTTTATGCATCCGCAGCCGAGCGTTTATTGCGGAAGGTGGATTCGATCCACCACACCGGCCTTCGCCTTGCGACCGGTGCCTTCCGCACTTCCCCCATTGAGAGCCTGTTGGTCGATGCTGGGGAGATGCCACTCGCTCTGCGCCGCGTGCAGTGCATCACTCGCCTGTACGCGCGAGCCCGGCGCCTCCCTCAGTCGCCAACAGCTCTCACTGCATCCGCAGCTGATCTCGATGGTGCCTATGCCGCCGAGAGACGCCAGTCATACCCTAAGCCCTTTGGGTTTAGGGCCAGGAAACTCCTTCGAGAGGTAGATATAGCTCTCGGGCCGGTGGCGCCCCTGGTTCTGCCCAGGACGCCACCCTGGAGGGTACCACATTTGGCTATTTGTCGCCACGCCTCTGCTCCCAAAGCTTGTACTGCGCCGGGAGTATTGCGTTCGACCTTTTTGGAGCACACATCGTGTCACGCTGGTGCCGTGCCAGTGTATACGGATGGCTCCAAGTCCCAAGAGGGGGTCGGCTTCCACGCCGTATCCCCTCTGTTTGAAGTCAGCGGGGCTCTACCAGGCGCTGCGTCTGTCTTCACGGCCGAGCTGGTGGCAATACACCACTCGGTACGGGAGATTACGCGACGTGCCCGGTTCGGAGACCGGATTGTGATCTATAGCGACTCACAAAGCGCCCTGAGTGCTCTCGGGGCATTGGAATCTCCGCATCCCCTGGTTCGCGAAATCCGTGACGCCACGGTTTTGGCGAGCCGGGCAGATGTCGAGACTATCTTCTGCTGGGTTCCTGGACATGTAGGAATTGCGGGGAATGAGCGCGCCGATGAGGGCGCCAAAGAGTCCGCGAGGACTCTGCGACCGGACCAGCGTTTCGCTCTTCCTCACACTGACTACATGGCAGGAATACGGGCAGCTCTTCGGACTGCTTGGCAAAGAAGATGGGAGACGGTCGAGGGGAACTTAAAGTTGCGTGCCATTGCGCCGCGACTGTTCCCATGGACCTATCCCCCAATGCCGCGGCGGCTTCAGGTTGCTTTCTGTCGTCTTCGAATCGGACACACTCGTGTGACGCATCGCTACTTGATGGAGCGCTCGCCTGCGTCGTCCCCCAGACTGTTCGGCACATTCTTGTCGAATGTCCCAGTCTGGGTGATCTTCGCCCACGATACCTGTCCCGGTACCGGGATGGGCGGGGTCGCTACCGCCTGTCCCTTGTACTCGGGACGAGTGCGTGCACCATGACTAGTGGACTTATTGACTTTTTGGGGGAGGCTGGCCTTCTCCCTTTCATTTAACCCAGTTTAATTGTTGTTATTGTTTTTGTTATTGCTTTTTTATTGTTATTGTTATCTCTTTTTATTGTTTCCTGTTTAATTTTTAAAGTAGCCTAGAACTAGGCTGTTTGTTTACGGCGACTAATGCCTAAGTCGGCAGTCGCCAGATAGCCCCTTAATTATAAAAAAAAAAAAAATCTCATAAACAAAGTAGTGTAAAAGGACAGACCAAGGCAAAGTGGTGAAAAATCCATAGTGGACAAAATTGCTCCCACATATACTCCCCATTCACACATCAGCCATCCACTACAACACACTCCACCACACTGGTCTCAGATTAGCCACCAGTGCTTTCTGCACATCTCCCATTGAGAGTTTACTTGTCGATGCTGGGGAAATAACACTTGTTCTGCTCTGTACACAGTATATTATGTGTCTGTATGTACATTGCTAAAGGTTTTCACAGCATCCACAGCTGATCTTAATGGTGCCCATGCTGCTTAACAATACCTGTCATACCCTAAGCCTTTTTGCTTAATGGATAGGAAATTCCAAGATCTCAGTGTAGCTTTGGGCTGGTAGCACCTCTGGTTCTGCCCAGGATGCCACCATGGAGGTTACCACCTTTGACTCTTTGTCACTAAGCCTCTGCTCCCAAAGCTTCCACAGTGCTGGGAATATTATGTTAGATTTTTGGAGCACACTTCATGTCATACTGAATCCGTCTGAATGTATACGGACAGTGCCAAGTGGGGGTCGGCTTCCATGCTGTATTCCTTCTATTTAAAGTAAGAGGAGCTCTACCAGAAACTCTGCATCTAGCTTCATGGCTGAGCTGGTTGCAATACAATGCTTGGTACGGGAGATCATGCATCATGCCTGGCTCAGAGACTGGATTGTGATTTCTTTAGTGAATCACAAAGCAACCTTAGTGCTCTTGGGGCATTGGTATCCCCCACACCCTTGGGTTTGCTGTATTAGTGATGTGACAGTTGCTGCGAGTTGGGTGAATGTCAAGATTATCTTCTGCTGGGTTCCTGGACAGGGAGTGAGCACACTGGTTAGGGGACCAAAGAGTGCTAGCTAGGCCATTTTACAAGCTGCTTCTGTCTTCATAGCTGAGCTGGTTGCAATATACCACTCAGTAATAATGTGTCAAGATTATCTTCTGATTGATTCCTGGACATGTAGAGATTGCAGGAAATGAGGGTGCCGCAAGTGCTGAATAACTAGACCAGCATACTGCTGATGACTACATGGCAGGAATCATGTCAGCCTTCCTGACTGCCTGGCAAAGAAGATAGGATTTGGCTGAGGGAACTTGCATGTCATTGCTCTGTAACTATTCGCTTGGATATACGCCACAGTGGCTTCATGACTCCTTCAAATTTGGTACACTCGCGAGATGCACCACCATTTGATTGAATGCTTCCCTCCACCTTACTCTGATGACTGCATTCTCCCCCCAGACTATTTGGCGCATTCTTATTTAATGTCCTAGTTTAGGTGATCTTTGTGCACATTATCTGTGGTCACTACCACTTGTCCCTTGTACTCTGGATTGATTTGTGCACACAAGCTTGTGGACTATTTGAATCTCTAGTGTTGGCCACATGCTCCCACCCTCCCTTGGACACTGCAGTGTGCTTCCTTCTTCTTGTATTTTTGCTTTTATTCGCTGCTTTTTATTGGTTTTCATCTAGCCTAGCATTAGTCTGTAAGATAATTTCACTGACTTATATCCTTGTAGGCCGTTACTAGATGGCCACTAAAAAAACCCAATAAATAAAAAAAACTGCTTCGTATGAGAGATTATGTGCTGCACCCAGTTCAGAGGCCATTTTGTGATTCATAGCAACTAGCATAGTATGCTGAGTAGGCTTTAAGCATTTGAATATCCACACCGCCTTAATCAAAGTATTCATGATGGCACTGCTACTGCATATTTGGCAGATTCTGAGATTTTCTGCTGGGTTCCAGGTTATTTGGAATAAATACCCCAATGGCCAGGCTTTTAAAAAACACTGACTGAGTTACTGGGCTACCTACCATTTTGCTCTTCATATACTGAGTACATGATTCAAACCTGTATAAAATGGAGGGAAAAGAAGATGAGAGAATGCTTGAGAGCAGAAAGCCCTCTGTCATAACAAGGCAATTGCTCCTGTGGCCTCATTGCTTTACTAGCACCAGTCACTTTTTTTTCACCTCTGATTTGGACTTAGGTACTTGGGGGATGATGTCTTGCCCTCCAGACAGCAAGACAATTTTTTATTGAATGTGCTAGTCTAGGTGTTGTTCTATGTGAGTGCTACCTATCCTAGTACCATGATGGGCAGGTTTTGTGACTTCCTGTCAGAGTCCTTGGGTGAGATTCCTGCGCACCAGTCTCCTGTGTGATAAGTTTTTTTATGAGTTGACTTCCTCCATAGTACATATTTAATTATTTAAATTGTTGGCTGTTCTTTTAGGCCTCCCTCCACAACTGAGCGTGCCTTGTAAATAGATTGATAGATAGGTGTGTTTTTATAGTTTTTTGGTTGATCTATTAAGAAATTGGTAAATTACATTTCTAAAAATGTAAAATTCTTTTTCAGATGGATACCCTATACTGCCCAAATTGTTTGGAAAATATGCCATCAACAGAAGCACGTTTGAAGAAAAATAGGTATGAAAAATGAGATGAAATAAATTCTGATTCTAGTTGTATTTAAAAGTCCAATCTTCTGAGTGGTATTGATATTATTGATCATTTCCCTTAATATACTCATATACGGGCTACAACAAAAACTAATAACTACCTCACTTTTATAATGCTCTGTTACCTTCTTCATAACTGATAGCGGAATACTACATACACCCCATATTATAAATACCCCACCTTTTTATAAAAAACCCACTTCCCTTATATAAAACACTAACATTGCTCAGTGTCAGACTTAATACTGAAAAATCAACACACCCCAACCTCTCACAGGAACCACATTCAGGCACTCCAAGGAATACTCATCCACACACATAAGCATTACCTTTGTATCCTCTACCTGATGAGAATGCTGAATTAAACAAACTACAAGCAGTATATTTTCACTTCAGTCACCCCTGACTATATGGTCTGGTCACCCTTTGCTGTGGTGAATGTATGAATGAGGTTATATGTTGCAGCCATTCTTCCCATTTCCTCTACTGATTTTCACAACTTTTCCTTTAGCCTGTCCTTTTATTCTATGTGATGAAGTTTGCGAGAGAGGGTTAGGAAGGGATACTAATAAGTAGGATTTTTTTAATACAATGTTATATATATGTACAATTTGAAATGTGCTGCCAGGTATTAAAATACGAGGGGTAGTCAATAAGTTTTGCGAATTGGTAGGGCAAAACAGAGGAAGGGGGATGGCTGTTTGTGGGGGTGTTAGGACAAGTTATGACAAGTCAGGACCTGCAGCCACATGCTCCTGCCTCGTCAATTTAAGAAGCAGTAGCTGATCGCAGATCGTCAGTCACAAATTTTTCAACAAGGGAGAAGGTTGAGCACCGCGCAGTGATCAAATTTTTGACCAAGGAAGGCAAGAATGCAAAAGAGATCCATGAACGCATGGTTGCAGTGTCCCCTGACACCGCCCCTTCCTATGCAACCATTGCTCGCCGGAATAGGGAGTTCCACCATGGTCGTGAGTCCCTTGAAGATGACCCCCATCCAGGATGCCGGTCAGATGTAACTAATGAGGAAAATGTGGCCCGTGTGCAGAGGATGATCCTCGAAAATCGACGGGTGAAGGTCGAAGAAATCGAGCAAGAACTTGGAATATCACATTGAAGTGTTATCAACATCATCCACGACAATTTGGCCATGACCAAGGTCTCTGCTCATTGGGTCCCTAGAAATCTCACGCCCCATGATGGACTTCAACTTCATCAAAGCCCATAAGGCCAGAGTTGCACAAGCTGCCCTGCGCAAGTGCAGATTCAAGGAGCTCAACCATCCCCCATACAGTCCAGATCTGGCCCCTAGTGACTACTTTTTATTCCGCCAGCTCAAGGCTGCACTGCGTGGACGCCGGTTTGGGAACTATGAAGATGTCCAGCTCGCTGTCCAGGAGTGGATTGAACAGCAGTCCAGAGATTTCTGGTTGTCGGGAATTCGAAGCCTCAGGGACAAGTGGCGCAAGTGCATTGAAGTCGAGGGTAGTTATATTGAAAAATAATAAAACACTTTTCCTCATATCTCGTTTCCTTATATCCGAATTGCAAAATTTATTAAGCGCCCCTTGTATATGATATTTACTGGAGGACAGTATCATACATGCAACATTTCAGGTTTAGTCAACTTTTATGACACACACCATAGGACAGTTTGGGTATTTTTTCTGCCCTACATATTATGGTATGAAGGAGAATTATGGCAGAAAGTGTTTTGAAGTGGTATAAGAAGAGTGGATGGAAATAGACTTGTAAAAAGAGGGTGTGACAAGGGTTGTAAGACTATGTAAAAGGTTAGTTGATTATGTTTTTAGGTAGATGGGTGGTATTGTGTATGATTGGGGTATATGTGGTAGGTATGTTTGAAGCCTTCTGCCAAGGGATGAACCCTGACTGAACAAATGCTACAGCACATAGCACCCTATCACTATGAAGGGCCAATTAGGTGTGGAAAAATGATGGGAGGCCTTTTGCTTAATAGGGTATAAAAGAAGGGGGGTAGCTTTTATTGGTGTTGAAGCGCATCAACCCCACTTTGTGGAAAACTGGTTAAGGTCTTGAAGTCATCTAAAAAGGTAGCCTCAATTTTAGAGAGAGAAAGAAGAGCTCAGATTTTGGATACAAAATTCACAGAAAGAATAGTGGACCATTTCATATTTTTTAGTCCCGCCCTGATAATTTTGTGGACAAGCCTATCCCGCTGTCCTACACTAGAGACTGCAACATTCACCTTTACCCACATTTTTCCTGCCAAATAAGTTTACCGCTGGCCTAAAAGTTCTGCCTTATTGTCCTGAATGGCATCCAAAGAAATATGAAGGAAAATGCAGTTATATTTTCTGCCTAAGAGAAAATTATTGATTGAATATAAGTTGTGAAAGTAAAATGAGTTTAATAATTATTTGAGCTGATACGAGGGTTGGTCAATAAGTTTTGCAATTCAGATATAAGGAAACGAGATATGAGGAAAAGTGTTTTATTATTTTTCAATATAACTACCCTCGACTTCAATGCACTTGCGCCACTTGTCCCTGAGGCTTCGAATTCCCAACAACCAGAAATCTCCCGACTGCTGTTTAATCCACTCCTGGACGGCGAGTTGGACATCTTCATGGTCCCCAAACCTGCATCCATGCAGTGCAGCCTTGAGCTGGCAGAATAAAAAGTAGTCGCTAGGGGCCAGATCTGGACTGATGGGGGTAAGGTTGAGCCCCTCGAATTCGCACTCGCGCAGGGCAGCTTGTGCAACTCTGGCCTTGTGGACTTTGACGACGTTGAAGTCGATCATGGGTCGTGAGGTTTCTAGGGACCCAATGGGCAGAGACCTTGGTCATGGCCAAATTGTCGTGGATGATGTTGATAACACTTCAATGTGATATTCCAAGTTCTTGCTCGATTTCTTCGACCTTCACCCGTCGATTTTCGAGGATTATCCTCGTCACACGGGCCACATTGTCCTCGTTGGTTCCGTCTGACAGGCGTCCTGGACGGGGGTCATCTTCAAGGGACTCACGACCATGGCAGAACTTCCTATTCCAGCGAGCAATGGTTGCATAGGAAGGGGCGGTGTCGGTGTACACTGCAACCATGCATTCATGGATCTCTTTTGCATTCTTGCCTTCCTTGGTTAAAAATTTGATCAGTGCGCGGTGCTCAACCTTCTCCATTGTTGAAAAATTTGTGACTGATGAGCTGCAATCAGCTACTGCTTCTTAAATCGACGAGGCAGGAGTGTGTGGCTGCAGGTCCTGACTTGTCATAACTTGTCCTAACACCCCACAAACAGCCTTCCCCCTTCCTCTGTTTTGCCCTACCAATTCGCAAAACTTATTGACCGCCCCTCGTAATATCTTTCAAAAGATTTTTTTATAAAAATTGGTTCATTATTGGCTGACAATTTTATATGCCAAGATTTCTTGCATCAAAATTTAGGCATCAGATTTAACAGACAAAATTCACAGAGAAGTAGTGTTCAGATGGAATATCAATGCATCTGTGTGTAGCGGACAAAGGCTGCCAGTTCCAGAATTGACTGCTGTTGTACTGATGTTGTTTACTCATGCATGTATCAGGCAAAGTCCTAACACCCCACAAACAGCCATTTCCCTTCCTCTGTTTTGCCCTACCAATTCGCAAAACTTATTGACCGCCCCTCGTAATATCTTTCAAAAGATTTTTTATAAAAATTGGTTCATTATTGGCTGACAATTTTATATGCCAAGATTTCTTGCATCAAAATTTAGGCATCAGATTTAACAGACAAAATTCACAGAGAAGTAGTGTTCAGATGGAATATCAATACATCTTTGTGTAGCGGACAAAGGCTGCCAGTTCCAGAATTGACTGCTGTTGTACTGATGTTGTTTACTCATGCATGTATCAGGCAGTCTGTTAGTTCTAGAATTGTCCTCTGTTGCTTACTCTTTCATGTAGCAAAGTCTAGTAGTTCTGGAATTGGTCGCTGTTGTATAGTGATGTTGTTTACATCGAGGTGGCTTCCTTCTTGTTTTGTTGTTTCTTTATCTACCCTAGCATTAATATGTGGGATAATTACAGCTAATTATGTCCTAGGAGGCAGTTAGCAGATTTGTGCTAAAAAAAAAGTGGAAGTAAAAAATATCATCCCCCTCCTTTCCGTGGGCACTACATAATCAATTTAAGGCGGTCTTGACAACTGGATGTAAGAGCTTGAGATTGGTGTCTTGAATGTGTATGAATTCATGCATCTTTGGCCAAGAACTGTTTAATTTTTTTTTAAAGATCTATTCTTGTGCTCTACAGAAGGAGATAATCTGATTTTGGGTGGAGGTGGCTGATTACATTCCTGAGTCTCTGTAAGGGGCACAGTGATTTGCTTTCCTGGCCACTATGCTGACAGGACTGAGTGCCTTGTCTGACTCCAGCTTAGCCTCTTCTCCTTTCTGACACCCTATCTTCTTATCCTGCTTGCTCACTTTCCATACAACCTCTCCCACAACATTCTCTGGTCAACCAGATGCCGACCAGCTTCCTCTCACTCAACCATCCCAGATCAAGAGGGAGGGGACAATACCCCCTGACCCCTGAGCTACCGCTTGTTCCTTGTACTTGGGACGGATTCATGCACACAGTCTTGTGGATTATATGTCTTGGTGGAGGAGGCCAGCCTCCTCCACTTTATTTGACTGTTGTGGTTTAGTTTTTGTTTGGCTGCATGTTCCTGCACCGGGGAGAGGCGTGCCTACCCCCCTGATGCAGGAGTGCACTTTCTTGCCTTTTTGCTTTTTCTTTTTTTTAGCCTTTGTCCCTTTTATTGTTGTTATTTGTTTTTTAATAGTGGTGACTTATGCCCAAGTAGGCAGTCACCTGAGAAACTGCTACTATGGTGTTTGGAACAGGCATGCTGCTGGCTTGCCCTTTGAGGAAATGACCACACCTTCATCTTCATGGCCTGACTACTATTCTGTATCACATTTTCCATAATGCCATGATTGTTGCATGATGGGAGTATTTTTCTTTTTTTTAGCCTTTGTCCCTTTTATCGTTGTTATTTGTTTTTTAATAGTGGTGACTTATGCCCAAGTAGGCAGTCACCTGAGAAACTGCTACTATGGTGTTTGGAACAGGCATACTGCTGGCTTGCCTTTTGAGGAAATGACCACACCTTCATCATCATGGCCTGACTACTATTCTGTATCACATTTTCCATAATGCCATGATTGTTGCATGATGGGAGTATGTTGAGATTGTGTCATGCTGGAGTATTGGATATGTAGAGATTGCGCAAACTGAGTGTGTTCATGGAGGCACTATGCTGTTTACAAGTATACAAAGACTGGGCAACCAGAGTAGCATTTTGATCTTCCCAACTCTGACTAATGACAGGAATTAAGTCTGGCTGCATAACTATGAAGATGGCAGATGACTGATGGGAATCTAAAGTTACTATTGTAACGTGACTTTTCCTATGACCCTTTCCCTCAATGAGTTGAGGTCATTTTCTGTCACTGCCAAATCAGGCTTCCTGGATACAGTGCTGTATCAGATGTGATGTAGCACCATCTGACGGTGCGCTTACTTGAACCTCCTCACAATGACAGCTCCTCAGTCACCTCAGACTGTGTGGCACATTCTTTTCAATGTCCAAGTATTAGGATGAGCAGCTTCCCTCCTGCTCCTCTTTCCCCCTTTTACTGAATGGGCTTTTGTGCTCTCCCAATTGTGGATTGATGATTGCGTTTTTTGAGGAGGTGGGAGGGGAAACTCCTCCAGTGCCTGCTCCTGCCTTTGCTTTTTTTGTTTTAGAGGTTTCTTTGGGGGGGGGGGGAGTTTCTTGGGGTATTTTAGTTTTCTCTTTCATTTTCTTCCTTTTTGCCTAACCTAACCTAAGGATAGGCTGGTGTAAGGCTTCAATGTCTCTGCCCTTTGGTGGCAGTCATCAGAGGAGTGCCTAAAAAAATCGTGGTTAGTAATTTGTTTTTAATTTTTTCTCCTTCAACCTCTTGATAATGATTATCTGGTAAAGACCCTATTGTGTAGGGTTCATGTTGTGGCAAATGATTACCAATCATTGCCATTGGAAGAGCACAAAAACTGCCTGAATATTTTTATTCACCCGCTCTATTGTAGATCTTTTCTCCATTTTGCCTTTTCAGTTTCTTATTTCCCTATTTTCATTTCCAAGGTGTGCCAATTGTTTTGATTGCCCAAGTTGTGGTCATACCCTCTCTATCAGAGTGGCTTCAATTCAAGTTCCCAATCCAGATGACCATGAGGCTTCTTTCACCAGGAAGGTTTATTACCTTGGATGTACCAGCTGTCGTTGGACAACCAGGGATGTTGGATTGGATGACCAAACCATCGGTGAGTTTTATCAAGAGGAAGGAGTGAGATAGCAAATAATTTTATTACATAATTTGAAGGATGACAACAGCCCCCGAGGAGTATGAAAGGTTATTCTAGTCAGCACATACAAACCCCAGCATCCTACTATTAGAAAGAAACTGGGGCATCAACCATAGGCCAAGTTTAAATATAAATTTGATCAAATTTATTGTATTTTTGCTTGTAAGTACATACAATACTTTGGAACTTGAACTTGACTCTCAAACATATACATTATCCACCACTTTCCCATAAAGAAGCCAGTGTGCATCAATCCTATTAAAATACTACCTATTTCTGTATACCCTATCAAGTACAAAGCCACCGAGTAGTTTTCCTCATAAACTTGAACTTTATAGTGATCAATTACTGTGACATCATATCCAGTCAAGGGTTATCTCTGGCTATCTCTCAAATTTTTCATCTGCATTGCTTTCACTCTGATTTTTGGTTTCCCTCCCATTGAATCTTCTTCTCATTCCATAGTCTAACATTGTTAATAATTAGTTCACCTGAGACTTATTTTTCAAATCATGGTTTAAATCTCTCATTTGTAGCACTATAATTCACTAAACATAGTAACATCCTAGATATTTAAAACAACACTTGTTCAATCAAAAGATTGGATTGGCATTAATATCACACTCCCCCCTATCCTCATGCCAGATACCGCCACACTTTTCTGTATACCATCTCAATTTTTCATTTAACATTTTCACATCTCTATGACTCTCAGCCACTAACTCAGGTCATAGACAGAATCGATCCCTCATCAGTCTTACAACACACTCCCTCATTCCATTTCTTACTGCTCTCAATGCTCCATCCATAAAGATATTAAACAGTCATGGTGTATTACACCCCTTTGCCTTACATCTCCTCATGCGTATCAGACCACTCACTCCAGGTATCTTTCATCCAAACCCAACACTGTTCCAACATAATTGCATTTCATAGTATCTAACAGTATACCAGCCACACCATGCACTGTTAGAACTGCCATAATGATTCCTTATCTCTCTGCAGTGGGGAACCCTGTATATCCCATTTCAATTGGTACCTGGAGTAGTTACATGCCCTCCCCCCCCATGTCTGAGTGCAAATTAGGAAAGCCCTGTCACTGGGTTGACAGGAACTCTCTGATGGGGCCTGTGAAAGTTGTTAGTGCACTTTCCCCTTCTCCATCAGTGTCACACTCTGCCCTCAGCATCAACAGATGTTCTCATTACACTCTACGTGGATGACCTTTTGGTGCATCACAGATGGCAACCCTTGAGTGACAACTCCAACAAGCATTTAACCGCATCTCTCGCATTGGTGAAGCACACATATATCAGTTATCCTTGGCCAAGAATAAGGTGCTTCATATATGCCACAATCTACGACTCCACCCAGACCCCGAGTGGAGCTTAAACAGGATTTGCATGGAAGTGGTGGATTTGCAGTTTCTTTGGTCTTGGTTTTGACTGACACCTCACCTAGGAGGCGCCATGAACATTCTTTGTTCTGTGCCATTCAGCACATGGAGTGCTACTACCTTGCTTTTCTATCAATCCTTTGTTTGTTTTAAGCTTATCAATGGATGTGAGTTTTATGTATCTGCAGCCAGCTGAAGGTGTACTTGATCTGCCACACATCTCCATCCTGCGACCAGACCCTTAAGCATCCGTGTCTCCCATTGAGAGTCTACTTGTCATTCCTGGGGAGATGCCACTCTACACAGTGCATTATGCACAAGCCTGGTTCCACCCCCAATTGTCAATGGCTCTCGCTGCATCCACAGTCGATCTCGACGGTGCATATGCTGCCAAGTGATACCAGTCATACCCTAAGAAGCTCTTTGGGTTTAGCTGAGGATAGAAAAAACTCTTTTGAGAGCTCAGTGTAGCTCTTGAGCTGGTGGTGCTTCTAGTTCTGCACAGGACACCACCCTGTATGGTACCACCTTTATGACTATTTGTCACTACGCCTCTGCTCCCAAAGCTTCCACAGCACTGGAAAAATTGTGTTCTGCCTTTTTGAAGCATACATCATGTCCTGCTGGATCTGTGCCAGTGTATGCAGATGACTCCAAGTCCCAGGAGGGCATTCAGATCTATCAGGTGCTGGGTCTATCTTCACAGCTGAGCTGTTTAACATACACCACTCACTATGAGAGAGAAGATGGCATGCCCAGTTCAGAGACTTGATTTTTATCTTTAGCATTCTTAGAGGTCTCAGGGAATTGTAATTTCCTGGTCACAGTATCTATGATGCCACAGTTGCTGCTAGCGGGGTGGATGATGTCATCTTCTGTTGGCTTCCTGGATATCTTGCCAAAGAGACTGTGAAGACTAGGCAACCAGACCATTCATTTGCTCTTCCTCACCCTGACTATATGGCATGAATCTGGGCTGTCTGGTAAAGAAGATGAGAGACAGCCAAGGAAAACTTAAAGTTGCATGCCTTTGCGCCATGACTGTTCCTGTCTTTTTTATATTTTGTTGGAGTTTTTAAATTCCTTCTAGCATTAATTAGGCTATAAGATGATTACTGCAACCTCTGCCCTAGTAGGTAGTCACCAGATGGGCTCTGAAAAAAATGTGTGAGCAGTGCAATCCTGCATTCTCCCTTGCCTATAAGCTCTTTGTAGCCATCTCCACTCCATACTGGGCTTTGCAAAGGTCTGTTACACTCCCTTTTTTTTTATCTTTGAAGAGGTTTACTTGTGTGATATAAAAAGTTCCACCAAACAAACTGAATGTTCTACTTCTCAGGCACATGTCATTAAAGTGTCTTTTTCATTGTGTGCAGGTGTGTTGAGGTGGAATTGAAACGAATTGAGATCTCTGCTCTCCTGCATACAGGCAACAACAAGTCTGATTTTGCCAAGTTGCTCATTGTCATCCGGGTAGGTAAGTGTCCATAGAGTCGTGGAGAGGCTCAAGAACTGGGAAAACCTCAAAGATTGACCTTGTGCAGGCAGACATAAAGTTAACATTTAGGTTGTGAGAAAGGCCTTTGAAGTTGCTCCTAAAGTCACTGCAATGGAAATTGATGAGGTTGTGCTAGAAATACACGAAAAAGCACAATTAAATTTTGTTGCATTTCAGAGAATACATATTTTTTTTTTCCTCTAGAATTTTGCTCTAGCAATTTAATTATTTTACTTATTTAGTAATTGTCTGCTCAGATCACTTAGTTGGAAATAATTCCTAGAAAACACTAAATCATGAATCTGGGAATATTTTCATATTGAAGATCAATCAGAAGTAGTTGCTGAATGTAAACTCTGTTTGAAGGGTATAAGAAGGGGCAGTAAATGTAGTTTACCAAAATATTTTAGTACAACACCACTGCAAAAACATATGAAAAGCATGCACAAACTACAATATTACAACTTAATGCAAAATGGTGATAGTAAAAGTAAAACTGATGGTCAGAAGAGAGTTACAGCTGAAAAATATAAAGCAGAGACTCAATGTTGACCCTTCCCCCAAACAGAGGAAACTTGTCATTATTGATGGGAGGCAAATGACCATCACTGATATCTTTGAGAAGAATATTTGGGACATAAATGAGGAAAGGTCTGTTGATATTCATGAAAAAATTCTTGCTATAATGGCAATAGATAACCAACCTTTACTTTTAGCAGAGTCAGAAGGATTCCTCAAAAGTTTCTTTCACATCAGATATATGGACCAGCCAGTACTCTATTGAGTGTTTTGTATTATTAACAGTGCATTGGTTACTGATGATTTCCAAAGAAAAGATGCTGAACTTGCAGCAAGGCACTTTCCTGAAAGACATATAGGTGAAAATATTGAACATATGATTAAGAACATGATTACAATGGGAAATACTGGAAGAGAGGGGTGTGATGGTGTTGCGAATATGTTCCTTGGTGTTAAATTAGCAAAAATAGAGTGTTCATTGTTTTCTCCATATTCTTGATCTAGTAGTGTGAGAGAGACTATCTTATCCCAAATAAAAGTGATAGATATTTGTAGCAAGAGTCGCTGTATATGCACTCACTTTAAACACTCAACCATGGCCCGAAGTGAGTTAAAAAAATTACAGACAAAACAAAATGTAAGAACCCCACTTTTTCCAGTTCAAGATGTATCCAAATGGTGGAACAGTACATATTTAATGCTTGACAGAATGTTTACTATAAAAGGCCATTCAGATATATACTGCTAACCATGATGTCCCAATATTGTCAATAAATGAGTGGAATCTTATTGAAAAATTAACTAGACTACTCCAACCCTTCTATGAAATAACAAAACATGTAAGGCAAGAGAAAACAACAATAGCTGATGTGATTCCACACATAGTGGCCTTTAATCAGTACTTATCAAAGGAAGGAAACAATGACTCAGAGATTCAAACCACCAAAGCTGAACTTTGCAATGCTTTAAAAAAAAACTGCTTACTTTTAGATAAACAATTAAATTCAAAATCTCTAAATATGCTAAATGAAAAGAATTACCTCATAAGTATTGCTGTGGACCCAAGGTTCAAAGTTAAATTTATGAAACACAAGAAATCTGAAATAATCAAAATACTGATTGATGAAATTCAAAACAATTTGCTAAAAATAGCATACATTGAAGTTCAGAACAGTTCATCTGAGAATGAAATAGTACCAAGTCTGATGGTATACCTGGTTGTAGTGGTGTCATTGGTGTGCATGAACTTGAAACAAGAGGGCTTTTCAAAACATTTGCAATTAAAAGGAGAGACTTATTGTGACTTTCTAAGTTGTTATAAGGAAGAATCTGGAGCACTCTTAGCTAGTTCAAGCAATGAGAGTGCCAAAGTCAAGAAGAGAAGAAGTGGATTGAACACATTGGAAATCGCCCTGGTAGTTGAAATGATATCAATAGACCATGTATTGACAATGGCAGTGATCCTCTGAAGTTTTGGAATGTGGAAAATCTTAACTATCCACACTCCAAAATTGCTCAATGTTATCTTTTATGCCCACCATCATCAGTCTATGCTGAATGTTTATTTTCTGAAGCTGGTAATATATTTGAAGAGGATCGAGCACATCTTCTACCTGCAACAGGAAATGTCCTTGCTACTTATTTGTGTATCAGCTGTAGTAGGCCTAAATGTAAATACATTTGTAGAAAAAAGACAGGCTGGTTATTAGGTTCCGGCCACCTAAAAGTATAAGTTCCAGCATGCATGCGCTCCAGGCGAGACATGAAGGCTGTGAACACAGTTGCGAGAGAACTTCGGCTCATCAACATTGTTGTGGCAGACCTTGGTATTGACATACTATTGATTGTAGTTGATGCGATTGAGGTCAGGCACTGCAGTGGCCAAGTCTTTTGACCAGAAGTTCATGTTCGACCCTAACCACGCTTACACAGTGTATGCCAGGGCATTGTCCTGCTGAAAGAATTAGTTTGCTGCCTTCTTCCTGATGTTTCTCACCCAGAGCAGGACTTTTGGGAACAAGATGTCCATGTAATCGGCTGCAAACCACATTGGCGGCATCTTCTCACCATTCAAAGCCACAATGTTGAGCATCATAATGGAAGCAGGCCATGTACTTGGTCAACACATAGTGGATCTCGGAGACCTCCTGGTCGAAGCTTCCCATTCTGTCGTTCTGCTTGTTGTTTAATGGATCAAGCATGAAGGTTTTTTCATCAGAAAAAGAAAAAGTAAAGAGAATTCATTTGCCATGACTCTTCAAATCATTGAGAAGGTGATGACAGCACTCTCAAGACATTCTTGCATACAGTGGGTGAGCAGAGGCCTTTTGATGCACAAGTAAGGGTGCACCAGAACCCAGTAACCGGCCGGTGAGTTCCGGCTGGAACTGAGATTTTTCTGAAACTCAGTAACTGGCTGGAGCCGAGATTTTGCCGGAACTCAGTAACTGGCTGGTTGGGGCTGAACATGAACTTCTGTTCAAAAGACATTTGGCCGCTGCAGTGCCCGACCTCAATCACATCAACTACAGTCAATAGTATGTTAATACCAAGGTCCGTCACAACAATGTTGATGAGCCGAAGTTCTCCCGCAACTGTGTTCACAGCCTTCATGTCTCACCTGGAACGCATGCTTGCTGCCAAGGGTGTTCACATTGATTAATATTTCTATTTAAACACATGTATATTTTAAAACAATAAAAACCTGTCTAACTGCATCAAAAATATCATTGGTTCCTTTGTTGAGAGCATTATAATGAGTCTAACAGGACTTTTGTAATACCCAGTAAGTGACTGTGCTTTCTTAGTTCTATGCTCTGAGCCCCTTAAGGGACATGGCAATTGGCTTTCCTGGCTGCCGTGCTGATGGGACTTAGTACCCCATCCAGCCCCAGCTTAGCCTCTTCTTCTTTCTGACACCCTGTTTTCTTCACTTGCTTCATCACTTTCCATACAACCTCTCCCACAACTTTCTCTGCTCGGCCTCTAATTTCACAGGGTTAGACACTGACCAGCTTCCTCTCACATAACCATCCCGGATCAGGGCTGAGGGAGGAGGGGACAATGCCCACTCACCCCTGAGCTCCGGTTTGGGGTGATGGTTTTTTAAGTTATAGGGAGGTGCCCAAGTATCGGTATTGGCCTGTATCCTGTATCAGTCATTTTGGTCGTATCGGTAGAAATTGGGCGATACTTTGAAAAATATGCCTATATGCTAGTGCTCTATATACAACAATATATTAATGCAATAAATTTATCTTGACATATATATGTCACATAGGGAAAGAAAAACATGTTAAATATATCATTTGAAGTGGGGTAAGCATTAAAAAAATACACCCCAAGACAAAACATCACTTAAAACCATCGTGTGTTTTTGTAATTTTTCAAATAATAACATTGCTAACAAGTAACAATTGCCAACCATGATTTAAAGCAATGATAAAGGTTGCAAGAATATATTCACTGTATCTTTTTTATTTGCAGGTGAAATATGGCTAGTCATTGCATAAAAGTCTAGTTTGGCATTTTTATACAACTGTTATTGATGATGCTACCCAAGCAAAATGTAATTTATGTACCAAATGCATTTCAAGGGGTGGAAAAGATGAAAAGACAATACAACTGACATGAATAAACACTTGAAATCACAATGCAAGGAAGAGTTAAAAAAAAGAATAGAAGTGTATTGAAGATGAACAGAAACATCTATCACAGAAAAGAAAGAAACTCGATCATTATTCTGTCTTCTAACAAGAAACAAAAAAAGCAGCCTGATGGTGCAAATGTTTCAACTAGTTCATTGTAGGCTTCTGTCACTCAAAATTGCTGGATTCAATAGGCTGAAAGATACCTCTACAAATGGATGCAAATTGGTGCTATTAAATCCAAGGATACCCTATTAAATATATAGACCAAATTGTGTATCAGAAATAGGATGAGTTTTGTAAATGTACATATATGTAAGCAAGCAAACATGCGAAGACAAAGAGGAGCTAAGAAATGGTTGAACACACCTGCATTTGATAGAGCTGCTTAAGTTGTCTCAAGATAAAATTATCAAAGACAGATATTTAAGGAGCAGCCTGAGTAAACACAGCTATTGACCATAATAGATGGTGCAGCAAAAATAGTATCAAGTTATACAAATAAGAGTATCATGTAAATGTACACACTGTGTACACTGGCTTCCTAGCCCCACTCAGAGGTTGGGGAGAGGACCAGAAAGCAGAGGTAGGCCATCCGACCGTAGCCATTCCTTCTCTAGGTCACACCCTCTGCATTAAGAGTGCAAATATAAATAAGAAAAGTCATCTAGTCAGGAAGACAGCCTTGATTACATCAGGGCCCCTCATTCAGAGGTTACCTGGCATTTTTTAGCCCACTGGCTTCAAACACTTCCTAGTTTTTAAATCTATTGATGGCACCATGTTTGCAAAAGGCAACATGTTCCATCAGAGAAGAAGCTAGCCTGATTGGTAGAGAGCTGAAGGTGGAGGAACCTTCTGGCGAATGTGTCAGATTCCTCCAAGGCAACCGAGATTAGCGCTCTTCAGACACTTGATGGCACCCAGCTGAGTGTGACGCCGCACTCTACCATGAATTTTATGAAAGGAGTAGTTTATGCGAGGGAACTCATGGACTACTCTAAAGATAACATCACATTAGAGCTGGCCAACCAAGGAGTGGTCAAGGTTGAACGTGTGATGAGAAAACAGGGAGAGGCCTCGAGACCCACCCATACACTCCTTCTACACGTTTGACTTTAATAAGCTCCCTGAGTCGGTGCGTGTTAGTTGGTATTGCTACCGCATGAAGGCATTTGTGCCATTGCCCCCCATAAGGGGCATGGAGATTTGCTTTCATGGCTGCCATGCTACTGGGACTCAGCGCCCTGTCCAGCCCCAGCTTAGTCTCTTCTTCTTTTGGACACTGTCTTGTTACCCTGCTTGCTCACTTACCATACAACCTCTTCCACAACTTCTCTGGTCAGCCTCTAATTTCACAGGGTAGACACTGACCAGTTTCCTCTCACCCAACCATCCCAGATCAGGACTGGGAGGGGAGGGGACAATGCCCCCTCACCTGCTTCACCCACATCCTCACCTTCCTCAGATGCCCTTTTTTTGCTCCTTTCACTGCCTATCGATTCTATGCAAAGCATAAGGTGGAGCCGCCCTGCTGATGGGTTGCCAGGCTACTAGGCAGCATGAGTGGTCTCAAATGATGGCAAGTGTTTTTTTCCAGCCCTGTGCTTTCGCATGGTACCCTACAAAACTTTTAGACGAGAGGAAGCTTACTCCTCTTCTATGCCTATCGGTGCAGGAGACTCCCCCTAACCCCTTTCTCTGGAGTTGCCCTTGTGCGACTCCCTTGTCCCTCTCTTTCTTTCACAAGGGACTGCCAAGAAGGCACGCCAGCAGCCCATAATTTACCGCTCTCTGTGTGAGTGGCTTGATAGGGCCCAACCTCGCCCAATAAGTCCTCGAAGGCTACATCGCTTTCAGGGCATTGTCCAGCCAACAGGGCCTGGAGTTCTGCCTCCAGGAAGCATAGGTACATTCCTGTAAGGGTCTTCTCTTCAAAGAGGACCCCCGCATCTCCTCCGAGCTAGGGCTAGAGGGCATATTCCTTCAATGGAATTGTCACTGAGTCCGAACAAACTGGGAAGGGCTGTGGAGGCTCGTCTCCTCCTGTTCTCCATTATCTATCTTTTTGCAGGATACCATGCTGGGCGTATGCCCCCTGCCCACCCTCCTGGGGCATAAGGGTTTTGCGACCCCACTACCATGGGATGGGGGACGGGTGGGAGGATTAGCGATTTAAACCCGGCATGATGTTTCTGTTCTTCTCTCCGCTTTAGATACCTCCTTTCAGGCAGTAGCTGTTCAGCTGCACCTGGATAGTAAGTATACTGTTATTTCTCCGTACATTCCACCATCAGCTTACTTTGATGCAGGGAACTTCCGCCGCATCGTGGCACGGTAGACACCCCCTCTGGAGAGACTACTCAATTAATCCCAAGGGTCAAGTCCTTGCTGACCTGATAGATGAGCTGGAGATAGTCCTAAATATGGATGAGTTTATGCATCACAGCCGTAGAACCGCTTCATCTTCCTGTCTCAATCTATATTTGTGCTCTCCAGTTGCACAACCTGATTTTGGGTGAGGGTGGTTGATGACCTCCATGGTAGTGATCACTTTCCTATTCAAATATCATTTTCTGTGGGCCGCTGCTGCCCGAGAGCCCGCCCTGGTGGTTATTGGCATGGTGGTCTGCATTTCAGGAAATGACTGATTGCTTTGTTCACTCAAGGAGTTTAGGTCGGTAGATTAGGCCATTGAGTCCTTGTCCGGCAACTTCATTACCATAGGCCTAACTACTATTCCTAGCACCTCTGGGAGTTTTGCACACCAACTGCTCCCCTGGTGGTCAGCCGAGTGCAAAACTACCTTCAAACAGAATCGTTATGCCTACATGCATTATAAGCTCGCCCGAACGATTTCACTCTCAGTGAATTTCGGCCAGCTAAGGCTAGGTTTCGGTATATTTCGTAGCACGCCCGCCACTCTTCTTGGTGGGCATACGTATCTTCACTTAATGGGAAGACCCCTCTAGCAGATGTGTGGAGGCGTCAAAAGGATTTGGGGCAAGTTCTCGCAGCCTCCCCCCCCCCCCGGTTCTCCAGGAGAATGGGACCCAGCATCTGTGGCGGAATCCTTCGTGACTGCTTTCTCCGCATTCTCTAGCCGGGATGCTGCTCCGCCAGCATTCAATTCACGTTGTGACTTCGCGGAAGGCCGCCGGCTGGACTTTACCTCTAGGGGCGGAGAACCCTTTAATGACAGGTTTAGTCTTGAGCGAGTTGCATTCCATTCTCGCTTCGTGCGCAGACACTGCCCCTTGTCCGTACGATGTCCCGTACACCATGCTTTGACACCTGGGTGAGCGAGGCATGGCCTTTCTGTTAGATTTGTTCAACAAGATCCGGGTAGATGGTAACCTCCCAGATTCCTTGCGAGTTGCTACTGTGCTCGCTTTTTGCAAACCTGGGAGAGAGCACTCTACCCCAGCCGGTTTCCATCCAATCTCTCTAACCTGCATGTGTAAGTTGATGGAGAAATTGCTAAATGTTAGATTAGCCTCTTTTTTTTCTGGACAGCAGAGGCCATCTGTCTTCTTCACAGTGCGGCTTCTGCAAGTTCCACTCCACATTGGATGCTCTGCTCCGACTGGAAAATGCCATCTGCAAGGTCCTCCTTCAGAGACAACACTACGCTACGGTCTTTTTCCTCTGGAGAAGGCCTATGATACCGCAGGCAATACGGTATCATGGAGACTCTCCACACGTTGGAGACGAGGGGACAGCTCCCAAACTTTATATCTGAATTTTTGCAAGATCGTCAATTCAGCCTATTGGTAGGGAAAGCTCTCTCCAGCCCAATGGAGCAGGCAGAGGGTTGTCCTGCAAGGAAGTGTCCTCAGTGTCACACTCTTTGCCCTGAGCATCAACGGTCTCATCTCGGTGCTGCCAGATGATGTTCTCGCTACGCTCTACCTGGATAACCTTTCAATTTATTTTGCTGCAGCCCAGATGCCATCTCTGGAGCATACCCCAACAGGCATTGAACTGCGTCTATCACTATGCTGAAGCTCACAGACTTCGGTTTTCTTTCACCAAGCCTAATCTGGTGCACTTCTGCCCCCATCCGCGCCTCCATCCTGACCCATACTTATTTCTCAATGGGGTGCGCCTTGAAGTGTTGGATTTGCATCAATCCTTGATCTTGTATTTGACCTACACCTCACCTGGGAGGCTCATATTCGCAACCTTAGGGTCTCTTGTACCCACGCCATGGATATTCTTCATTCCGTGATATTCAGCCCTTGGTGCGCAGGTAGGGTTACTGCCTTACTTTTTTAGCGATCCTTTGTTTGTTCGAAGCTCGACTATGGATGCAAATTTTATTCATTCGCAGCTGAGCATGTATTGCAGAAGGTGAACTCGATCCACAACACTGGCCTTCTCCTGGTGACTGGTGCCTTCCGCACTTTTCCCATTGAGAGCTTTCACTTCCTCCGCAACTGATCTCGACGGTGTCTATGCCGCCAAGAGACGCCAGTCATAACTCCTTTGAGAGCTAGGTATTGCTCTCAGTCCAGTGGCGCCCCTGGTTCTGCCCAGGACGCCACACTGGAGGGATTGTCGCCATGCCTCTGCTCACAAAGCTTCTACAGAGCAAGGAGTTTTGTGTTTGACCTTTTTGGAGCACACCTCGTGTCACGCTGGAACTGTGCCAGTGTTTATGGATGGCTCCAAGTCCCAAGAGCGGGTCGTTTTCCACGCCGTATCCCCTCTGTTTGAAGTCAGCGGGGCTCTGCCAGGCGCTGCGTCTGTCTTCACGGCCGAGCTAGTTGCAATACACTGCTCGGTACGGGAGCTAACGCCACGTGCCCGGTTCGGAGACCCGATTGTGATTTATAGCGACACACAAAGCGCCCTGAGTGCTCTCGGGGCATTGGAATCTCCGCATCCCCTGTTTCGCGATATCCGTGACGCTACGTTTTTGGCGAGCCAGGCGGATGTCGAGATTATCTTGTGCTGGGTTCCTGGACACATAGCAATTGCGGGGAATGAGGGCGCCAAAGAGTCTGGGAGGACTCGGCTACCAGACAAGCGTTTCGCTCTTCCTCACACCGATTACATGGCAGGAATACAGGCAGCTCTCTGGGCTCCTTGGCAAAAAGATGGAAGATGGTCGAGGAGAACTTAAAGTTGCGTGCCATTGCGCCGCGACTGTTCCCATGGACTTACCCCACAATGTCGCGACGGCTTCATGTTGCTTTCTGTCGTCTCCGAATTGGACACACTCGCGGGACGCACCGCCATTTGATGGAGCGCTCGCCTGCGCCTCATTGTGACGACTCCTTTATCCTCCAGACTGTTCTGCACATTTTTGTTGAATGTCGATCTTCGCGACCACTTGTCCCTTGTACTCGGAACGAGCTCGTGCACACTGATTTGTGGACTTTGCGCGACTTTTTGGAGGATGCCGGCCTCACACTTTATTTGACTTGTTTTTTTTTGTAAGTTGCCTACCCCCGACGCCGGAGCATGTCTCTTTCTTGCTTTATTTTCCTCTTATTTTTTAACCCTAGTCTTTTTTACCGGTTATTTATTTAAATATTGTTACTTGTTTTCTTGTTACTTGTTTCTTAATATAGTCTAGTAGTAGGCTGTGTCGTGTACGGCGACTTATGCTGTTCCTCCTGCCCACCGTCCCGGGGTATAAGGGCTTTTCGACCCCACTACCATGGGATGGGGTCCGGGCAGGAGGATATGCCATTTACACCCTGCATGATGTATCCGTTCTCTTCGCTTTAGACACCTCCTTTCAGGCAGTAGCTGTGAAGTTGCACTTAGATAGGAGTTATACTGTTTTTTTCTGCGTACATTCCACCTTCAGCCGACTTCGACGCGGAGAACTTCCCATGGTTCAGGTCCTTGTCGACCTGATCGATGAGTTGGAGATAGGTTCCCTAAATGCATCACGACCCTAGAACCGCTTCATTACCCAGTCTCGATCTATCTTTATGCTCTCTAGATACACAGCCTGATTTTTGGTGGAGGGTGGTCGATGACCTTCATGGTAGTGATCACTTTCCCATTCAAATATCATTTTCAGGGCAACTGCCGCCTGAGAGCCCACCTCGGTGGTGCTTGGCGCGGGCGCGGTGGCCTGCATACCAGGAAATGACTGAATTCTCTATCTCAGTCAAGGAGTTTAGGTCTGTAGATGAGGCCATTGAGTTCTTATCCGGTAACCTCATCGCCGTGGGCCTGACTAAAATTCCTAGGACGTCTGGCCGTTTTGCACGCCGACCACTCCCATGGTGGTCGGCCAAGTGTGAGACGGCCCTCAAACAGAAGCGTTATGCCTACACTCGCTATAAGCGCCGCCCGAACGATTTAACTGTCAGTGAATTTCGCTGAGCTAGTGCTAGGTTCTGATATGTTTTGAAGCACGCCCGCCGCTCTTCCTGGCAGTCATACGTGTCTTCACTTTACGGAAAGACTCCCTCTAGCAGAGATGTGGAAGCGAGTCAAAAGGATTCGGGGCAAGTTATCGCAGGCCCCCCTCCCGTTCTCCAGGAAAATTTGACCACAATCTCAGACCCTGCATTCGTGGCGGATTCCGTCGTGACTGCTCTTCCTGTATTCTCTAGCTGGGATGCTCCTTCGGTGTCCTGGAAGGCAGCCAACTGGACTCCAGACACAGAGAACCCTTCAACAATAGCTTTACATTCAGTGAGTTGTGTTCCAATCTCCCTTCATGTGCCGATCTGGAGGCCTATGATGCTGCTTGGTGATATGGTATCATGGAGACTCCACACGATGGGGACGAAGGGACGCCTCCCAATCTTCTATTTGACTGATACCTCGCCTAGGAGGCTCATATTTGCAAGCTTAGGGTCTCTTGTACCCACGCCATGGATATTCTTCGCTCCCTGACATTCAGTGCATGGGGTGCTGATAGGGCTACTGCCTTACTTTCTTATCAAAACTTTGTTTCTTTCGAAGCTTGACTACGGATGCGAGTTTTATGCATCCACACCCGAGTGTATATTGCTATAAATGGATTCAGGCAACCAGTGCCTTCTGCACATTCCCCATTGAGAGCCTACTTGTCGAGGCTGATGAGATGCCTCTTGTGCTGTGCCTTTGCAGTGCACTTTGCACCTGTATGTGTGAGCCTGGTACCTCCCTTAGTTGGCCTCTCATTGCATCACCATTTGATATCTATGCTGCATATACTGCCGAGTTTAGGGCTAGGAAATTCATTTGAGAGCTTTGGTGTAGCTCTCAGACCTGTGGTGCCTCACATTCTGCCCAGGATGCCACCCTGACGAGTACCACCTTTGTCTATTTGTTGCCAAGCCAAAAGCTTCCACACCACAGTGTATTGCATTTTAATTTTTTTTGGCACACTTTGCATCACGAGGATGTGACGCTCAAAGTCCCAGGATGTGGTCAATTTCCACACCTTACCCCTTCTGTTTGAATTCATTGGGTTTTACCAGGCCCTGCGTCTGTCTTCACAGCCCAGCTGGTTGCAATACACCACTCAGTACAAGAGATAATGCTCTCACAGCACTGGAATCTCCTCATCCACTGGTTTGTGGTATCCATGTTGCACGGTTGCTGCGAGCCGTGTAGATTTCAAGATTATGTGCTAGGTCCCTGAATATGTGGAAATTGCAGGGAATGAGGGTGCCAAAGAATCCACAGTGACCGGATGACTAGACCAACCTTTGGCCCTTCCTCACACTGACCGAATGACAGGAATCTCGACACCCCTGGCAAAGAAGATGGGAGAATGCTGTGGGGAACTTAAAGTTGCATGCCATCACACAGTGACTGTTCCCATGGACTTAAGCGCTAATGCTGCGACAGCTTCAGGTCTCTGTCTTCAAATTGGGCACACTTACAGGACGCACCGCCTTTTGATGGAGCACCTGCCTGCACCTTATTGTGATGAATGTGTTGTCCCCTAAGACTGTTGGGCACATTCTTGTTGAATGTCCCAGTCTGGGTGATCTTCATGCCCATTACTTGTCCCACTACCGGGATGAGTTGTGTTGCTACGACTTGTCCCTTGTACTCGGGATGGGTTTGTGTACACTCACTTTTTGGAGGAGGCTGGCCTTCTCCATTTTATTTGACTCTCTTCGCTGGGGGGAGGGCACCCCTGATGCTGGAGCGTGCTTCCCACTTCTTTTTTTTTTGCTTTTTTATTTTTGTATGTTAGTTATTTGGCTTTTGCATATTAAAAAAAAAATTGTTAGCCTAGTATTAGGCTGTAACGTGATTACGGGGACTGTTGCTTTAGTGAACAGTGGCCAGATGGCCTCCTAAAAATAAATGGAGGAAGTTGGCCTCCATTTTATGACTCACTTTGGTGTTTGTTGTATTCTCCAATGTCGGCAGAATAGTTTTTTTGATGTCTTTTTGTTTTCTTATAAAGCCTAACACTAAGCTAAAATTAATAAGCCAATTTATTCTTTTGGTGTGTTGCTAGATGTGAGCTAAAAAGAATATCCTCCTTGGAGCAATGGCTGCATGGTACCAAGGCGCTCAGAATCATGCTTGGGAACACAATAAAGCTTTTCAATTTTCACTCAAGCCCTCAGGAACTGGAAAAATATTTTAAATTAACAATTATACTCTCAATTATTATTATTATTTTAGTTGTTTCAAGTTCCTTACACCAACTCAACTCCGCGATCATCCACATACCTGGAATCCTGTTCAGTTCCTGTGCAGATGCATACAACCACTCATGGCAATTAATGTCTAAAATCTAGTCCCTATAACACTCTTCAAGCTGAACATTTTTTTAGCCTAAGGGAGGAGAAAGAGAATATTGTGTCAGCCATGATCAATCTCAATCTATCCTCTATGAAAATCTTTCCCATCCCATTCACCTGTGAGTTGAGGCAAACTACGAACTACTACAGTGCCAGTCTTGGGGAGCTTCATGCGCACTTCTTGTCCTGATACAGGGACTAGCAGCCTTGCTACTGCTTGTCTCATAAGTGGGATGGGTTTGTGCTCAACTAAATGTTGGAGTAACTGAGTTTTGGGAATTTACAGGCTGACCTCCTCCATAGTATTTTGTTTTCTGGTTGTATGCTCAGCTCCTGATGAATGTGGCCTCTGTCTAGTGCTTGTGTATTCCTTTTTGTTTGTTTTTTATATGCCTTTTTTTAAATATAGTCTAAGAATAGGCTACTATAATGTTTCAGCAGCTATGTCCATGGTGGGTGGCAGCCACCAGATGAGCAATTTTTAAAAACCAAACCAAACCCCTCTTATCCTCTGGTACAAAAAATCCATGCATGGATCATTAAAAATCTCCCCCTCCCAAAATCGCATCAAAATTACGGGCAAGGCAATTTTTCAAGGGGACATGCTGGCTGCCCTTGATATCCTGGTAGCTTCAGGACTATTGTATTTGCACTACTACTCCTTTGTGGCAGATTGGGATGGTTTTACCAATTTTAAACCAATGTCAAGAAGTCATGCACCCACAAGTCACAATCATTTGAGGTGGTTCTTTTTGCCTATGAATTGGCCATATCTGAGTGGAGTGACCTATCATCACCTGACCTCGAGTGAGGGCCCCCTTGTTATTCCATAGTGGCTTTACTGTAATGTCAGTTGCACTGTCACATATACAAATTGACTTTCCCACCCTTGGTGAACTTCAGACATGTTTCTCATCCTTTTCAAATGTGCCCCACCCCTTGCTTCCTGATGACTTTTGGCATAGTCTCTCCATGCTTCATTTCTTTTGTTTTTCTTGTCTCCATCCTGAATGCTTTCACCTCTGTATGTCTGCCCAGAACCTTTTCCTAGTTTAAACTTTTTAATTTAAGTTGTTAATTTGTCATGGGACTGAGATGAATAATTAAACCTACACTGTGGGACTCCCTCAGATGTTTTGTGTAGAAACAAATTTAGACCATCAAATCCTTTGCATCCCTGTAGATGATTTGTCTGAATAAGTAGGTATCAACTTAGTTCATGTACAAGCTGTTTTCAAGAATCTTTGTCAGAAGACCTAACTCTTGTTTACTTTGTTTATTTTCAGCAACGGGAGGCTGGACTGAAAGGGACAGTCCCAATTTCAAGAGAATCCAGGACTTGTTTGAATACTTTCGAGCAATGGCACTACGTGAGAAATTAGAGATGGAACGAAAACGGACATCTAAACGAAAGAGCTCATTCCTGAGTTTAACTGAAAAATACAGCCTCTCATCCACCTTCTCATCTGTCATTTCTCCCAAGTCTCTATCCAGCTCATTTTTAGTAAAAGTATGCTTGCTATTCTGTTACAAAGTAAAATTGTGCATTTCATTTCATTGTTAGTTAATACTTGTTATGAGTTTAAATATTCTCAAAATTTAGTTGACTTGGTGTAGTAGCTGTGAGTTTCCATATCTGTTCTGCCATACCTTTTAGTAGGATGTATAGTTGATTGGTTGAATACTAGGTATTGCATTTTGGAATAGGTGAAGAACAGAAATATGTGGCAGTATAATAGAGGATGTGATCAGTTGATGGTTTGTCTAATCCCAAATCCCATGATGATTTCTAATTTCAGTAGAGCTGAATTAGCTAAGTTCAAACTTATGAGGTGTTAGTTTGCCTCCCCCTTCCCCAGTTGAGTAAGATGAGACAATATCTGTACTTTCTATGAAGTACTTGTGGCCTACCAGACTTGTCGACTCTACAATTCTCCAGCCATGAAGTTTGGTAGAAATGGCTTGGACATCTTGAGTGAGAAGTTAACCATATGAAAGTGTACTTAAACTAAACTGTGAGCCTCAGCTGCATGTGACCACATTAATGTCTATGACGTCCATTGTCCATACGATATTTCATTTACAAAGGACTACTATCTACATAGAACACCTTGGACACACTCAAACAAGCAGATTAAGTAACTGTATTCTGTATAAAATGTATTCAATTTCCTGTTTGTATCTTTTACTCATAAAAATTTCCTACTTAACACAAATAATATATTATATTTCCCTTTGCATGTGTTATTAATTATATTTCAGCAACAATCGTCAGAAATGTAAAAATTCTGCAGTGTTTGTTACATCTGCGGTTCACTCACACTGAAACAGTACTAAAGGCAACTGACTTCTCATGTGAAGAAACTATATAAACTATTTTGATGTCAAATTTTGTGATCCAGACAAGTGCTGGGTTCATCATATATGTTGTGTCAGATACACTGGCTCATTCTCATCATGGCTCAAAGGCAATGGTCGTCGTCTCTCTACCTCTGTTTAACAGATATCAGAGATAAGATGATTTCCTCCTTTGATCTTCTTTATCAATTACAAGTCTCGCCCAAGACTTAATTTTGTGAAAATAATATATTATAATAATCTAATTCAAATCTATGTTCTAATGAACATGTCATTCTTTTCTTCTACAGGTTGTAACTGAAATAGTAGGAAGGACAGATCTTTAGACTCCTATTTGCCCTGTTGGACATTACTGTTTCTTAGCCTCCATAATACAAGGTGATAAGACTGACAGCTCAGGTAAACTTGAATCACAAGATAAGTTGTATGAGCCACAACTTGAGTCTAACAAAAGGGCACATCTCATTACACAATCTAACTAAATGACCAGGTTCATGATCTCTTTTCCTCATTAAAGAGCAAAGTGAACTACTGGCTTTTCATTTGCAAGAATGCAATTTGTTGGACTAAGGTGCCTTTATTACAACATTTAAAAAATGTTCATTGGATTTGCAACAATATTACTCAATGGAAAACAATATCTGTTTCTGCAATGGTATCTGGGGACTTTTTTATGCTCTTGGACTGGGCTAGGAACTAAATCAATGGAGGTTGTTTATTTATGGATCTCACTACATAGCTTTTGATAATGTTACACATAAGAGACTAGTGCACAAATTAGAATGCATGTAATGTGTGGGAAAGTTTTGAATTGGATAACTAAATGGCTGAAAGACAGGAAACAGAGGGTGGTACTGAATGAGATGTTAACAGTAGTGTATATCAAGGATCAGTTCTAGGCGCATTATTATTTCTAGTTTATGTTAATGATCTTGGGGAGGGTGTAAATTTTTGCTCATGACAAAATTGGCAGCTGTAGTAAATGAAGTTGAAGGTAAGTTTAAAGTGCAGGTTGGGCAAAAAAGTGTCAGATGAATTTTAACCTTAGAAAATTAAGGTTATTAACATGGTGTAAAGGCAGGTTTTGGGGGCCTGCAGTCCTTCTCCCTGCTGCTCTAACAGAGCCACCTGAGTGTTTCAGGAGTGGATAATGAGGAGTTAATCTAATTGTTACTTTATTTACAGGACAGAAAACAGTTAAAATAAATGACAGACAAAACAGCAAACCCCAGACCAAAATATATACAGCCTTTCAACAGCAAAAAAGGTTCATTTACACTTAACTTTAATACTGGCAGGACAGTATAGACTCTGATTACTTTTCTTTCTGGCACACCACATGTATTCACTACATCCATGCAAATCTTTCTCAAACAAGGGCTAAACCCTTTCATACATTCCCACAATTTATTCTTACCCATATGTCCTAGCCTATCATGCACAATCTTCACCATTCCAATTGTACTATATGCAGAAAACACTGGAATATATACATCCTCATTATCTATATATCGCACAAAATATATTAAGCCCTTGCATACTACAGATTTTCTAGCAAACTTAAACTCTTATATGTCACTCCATTCATTCAAAAGAACACTGGTCATCACACTATCTTTCAATTCACGCACCATCAGCCACAACTCTTGCATCCTCTCTATTATATCTTCAGCAGCTCTTCACTCTGTTCAACACCTGCTACTCCCAACAAATCGAGTTGAACCTAGAAGCTCACTCTGCAAATTCCCAACTTCTACACCATCTTTCACTAAACATTCATTACCTACATCCACAGAAACCTTATTCTTGCACAAAAAATCAATCCCAAACAGAAAACAATATGGTCACTCATTCTCACTTAAAGCAACAAATGCATGCAATATGTCATTCAACTTCCCCATGCTTACAGACAAACTCACTTCCTCCCATGCCATAATACATATCTCCACTTCCCAGTTCATTTATCAAAACTGTCACACGTCTTCTAGGAACATTCTAACTCGTACTATCAGCATCACGCACCACTTTTGCATTCACCCATGAAATCTGAGCACCTGTATCAATGATTCCACAACTGCACATCACATTCGACACTTCTGTCTGTTCAACAAACACTTCTTCAGCATCCAAACCCTCATCTTCACTGATGGGAACAATCTATTTGCAAACTTCAAACATCACTCTTCTTACTTACATAATTCTTCTTCTCAATCAACCAATTATAATGGCCCTCAACTCAGGCATTACAGATGCAACTCCACCCATTCTTTCAGTCTACACCTTTACCATGATACATCACTGGCTTCTCCACACCATAATGTACATATAATCTCATGCCAAACAGCTTACTCACTATCACTCAGGGGTGGCAAAAACCATGTTTTTTTTAACAATTGGTTTTAATAGTAATTTAATTTATTCTAACTAATTTATAGTCATTCTACATGTATTGCACACATATTAGCTAGCTAATATGCATAAAGACTGGTTCTAGATCCCCAAACTGTAATTACAAATACATATACAGAATTTTGCAGGTTTAAATTTTAAGCAACAAAATGGTTAAAGGAGCAAATAATACTAAATAGTTACGCAAATTTATATTTCCATTTTTTATTTATTTATGATTGTATTATATTCCTGAGAATCCCTTAAAATAAAATAAAAACAATATCACATACAAAGTTCCATATAATAGTATCCTTTGGATTTAAAAAAAAATGTATCACCGTTCCGTTAATAACAAGTTAACAACACTTAAATAAAAAAAAATAAGAATAGCTAAATTAACCTGTGAAATCAAACCTAAAAATATGCATTTGATATTTGTTAACAAATGACCTTTACATATTATCTGAATTTAAAGTCATATTTAAATTGAACATTTTATGAATAAACACAAGTTTAGCTGCTTTTTTCTGTACCTAATCTGTTTCTTAACTTGGAGTGTACTTCTCCAAAAGCAGAAAACACCTTTTCTACACTCACACTGGATTCAGAAGCTGTTATATATATATATATATATATATATATATATATATATATATATATATATATATATATATATCTCCTTTAGATCCTGCTTTTCAAATTTGTTTTCTAGTGATTTCCACCAAGCGCACGGAGTTATTGTAGATAGGACATTTTTCTGATACAGATATTGTAGCGGGCCGAAAATATATCTCTAATCCCAATCGATAATCGATCCAACCCGCTTCCTACACTGTCCGGACGTGAGAAATCGAGGGAGAATGAAACGGATTGTATATACAGTCCCGTTACTTACAAAAAAAGTACAATGATAGTTACAGTTATATTTAAAGCAATTTATATTTACAAGGGAAGTGTGCACACTTCAAAATGAGGCTGGATTCCCCAATCCAAATACGATACCAACAGAGAATTTTATAAAAGGCGAATACAACAAATTTACTTATATATCTACACAAAACATAAAAACACAACAACAACCGAACGAAAAAAAAGGGGCATGCGCTATCACGTGTGTGCTGGAGGTGGGTGGTAGTAGGCTAACTTAGAAGGAGGCAGGATTGTCAACAAAGGCGGGTATGGCGGTTCAGGTGGTTAGCGAGGCACGAAAGCCCTCCGTCTCAGGGCTGGGTGGAGCACTCGTCTAGAGAACCCCTCTTGCTGTCAGTCCACACTTCCACTCTCTGTAGAAGAGATATATCCTCCTTTTATGACCCATTTATTTATACATGGAAGGGAAACTAATAAGTGGGCATTACCCGAGTAAATTTATCGACTAGCTTACCTCTTTCCAGAATATGACGCTTTGATAAAAGTTTATTTTAAGCAAAGTACAATATTCTTTTAATTATAGTGATATCTCAAAACTAGCTACTATCTTTCCAGAATATGACGCCTGGAAAGAAAGAAAAACATGGTAATCATTTTATACATAAAATAAACAAAAATAAAACAAACCCATTCCCATTCACACACATTCTTACAGAGGGAGGGAGAGGGTACTGAGAAAAGGGGTGGGAGAATGGCCCTTTTACACACACTCACATTCGCTTCACCACAATATGACCTATTGAAAGGTGCTGATTTTCCTCTAAGTTGCATTATTATTGGAAGAAGATGGTGAGATCTTCTTTAGCTAGTTTCATAGCTTTGTTGTCTTCATCTTCACTAAGACTGATATCATGGTATCTAGGATCTAATTTTATGGTTAACAAATGAGCATTGGTATGGCTTGATCATATGTCTTGTCTACCTTTGGTAATAAGTTATCAGGAACATAAATTTCTTTCAGTTTTTGTACTAGTTCCTTCCATAATGCCACGGCATCACTGATTTTCAGCTGTCACTTTGTAACTTATTTAATGCAAGGGAAATTGGTTTCAATCTCTTGCATAATTGTTCAGCATTATTTTTTATGTTTATATCTTCCACTTTTTTTGATATTTCATAATCAATTGTTATTAGTGTAAATGTTTTCATTAGCATAATAACATTAACTCTATTTAATGTTTAAGCTTAATAGATATAATAAAATCTCCAAACCTAACAATTTTATTATAAAAATCAGAAATAAACCAAAAAAACATGGTTTTAATGGTTTCTTTTTTAAGTGGTTTAAACTGGCCAACCCTGCTATCACTAACAGTTCCTTAAACATCATCACTCCTGGCATACACATACTTCTCAATTCTTTCCTTAACCTACTCAAACTTTCCATTCCCAATTGCTCTGGTCCTTTACATGCTTCTCCCATAACCATCTTTCGTAATATGTCCTCACTTTCTGGCACTTCAAGCAATCCATCTTTCATCAAGTCTCATAAACCATACAACACACTTTTGTACCTCTACCTTTACATTTCCTTCCCATGACTACACCTGCTGGCAATACTCAGGATTTATACTTACAGTCTTACTCTCTTTTATACTTCGTGGCAAATGTGACATCAAATCAGCAATCATGCTCCTTTCACCTGGCAAATACTCAACTACAAAATCAAAATCACTCAAATCTTCCATCGTCCTTGCAAGTCTACTATCCACGGACCTAATACATTGCAATTACACTAATGGCTGGTGATCCATTCTCTCTCTCTCTCTCTCTCTGAGGGAGAGGTGACGCCCCCTTGTCGCGGGAAGAGAGCTTGTGTGTACCTTTGACTTTTCGAGCTATGTCGGCGGGGGTACCTCTTCTGGGTACCCCTGGTAGGGCTTCCCTTGTCGATTTGGTCGGAAACGAGGTTCCAGACTAAGTGCGTCATTCCTTCCTTTTTCTACTCTATCCCTCTCCTTTTTTACTTTTATCCTATCTCCCACTCATACAAAAAGTAAAAAAACAACAACAACAAAAAGCCTACTCCTATCGTGTCACTCTTTCCCTTTCTTCCTCTATCTACTTATAAGGACCTGGCCTGGCAGCTACCTCATGCGTCAGAAGAGAGGCTTTGGAACCTCTATAAACAACGCCAGTCGACGCTCACTGGTTGTGAGAGACTAGGAGTAAAGGTGTCCTAGGCATTGGGGCACAATGAATGGGATGAGGGTAGTGCCCCGTTAACCCCTTCCATGGTGCGTAATTATTGACCATTCCCAGTGACCGTTGACGGGTTGCCAGGCCAATAATAAGCCTTGGGTCGAGTCTCTTGGTGTGGCGGGATATCCATTGAACGCTGCTCCGAGATTTTGGCCGTCGTGAAGGAAACTAGTAGGAGTTTAGTACAGGGCGTGCTCCATTGTTCACCTGGTGTGAAATTGATGGTGCCTTCGGGGACCGTCAGTGCTGCTTGGTTGGGAGCCACGGCACGCCGAGGTTTGACGACTCGGTCAGATGAACAGCAGCACATGGAGCGTGCCTTCTGAAAGATCCCAAAAGTCTCCAAAGGATAGGCGGGAGCGCCTTTCGCGGGGCGAAATCGCCACCCCCCCTTTTTTACTATTGATTGGTCGCAAAGTTTTGAGAGAGAGAAAGTGTTCAAAAATGACCGGCAAGAAAGGACCAGGAGAACTCACTCAAATACACGTGCGCAATATGCCAGATAGATAAGTGGTGCGTGGACTTTCTGGAGGGGTGTTATTCAAAATGCCACCCGGCCAGTTCCTGCACTGACTGTATTCTAAACGGCCAAATCAAGGAGCTAAAAGAAACATGCAGTGCTTCCGAGGAAAGGTCTAGGAAGTTGGAGGAGAAAATAAACAGCCTGGAATTGGAACATGCCCGACTGATTCGCAGGCTAGAGGTCAGAATAGCAGAGCTAACGTCAAGCCCTGTAGTAAACACTGCATCTACAGTATTACCCCCAGAGCTAGGTCCGCATGCTACGGATAGACCCTCAAAAAAAAAGAAGGGAAAGAAACAGGAAGAAGAGAATGTTGAAACAGAAGATAAAGTAGAAGCAGAAAAAGAAAAGATAAAAACAGAAGAATATATAACAAAGAAAGATAAGGGGGGAAAGATGAATAAGAAAAATAAGATGGAGAAGAAAGAGGGAACCTTGAGTTCGCTTCCTGAAGGAAAGCCTCAAACCTCTGCACGGAAATGTCCGAGGGTTACCCTTGTGGGCGATTCCCGAGCACGAGGTTTGCAGCCCCTGCTAGCGGCCCGCCTTCGCACTAGTGTGAAGGTATGCTGCCAGACAGGACGGGGAAACCACCACATCAGGGTAGAGGCTGAGAAATCTCAGATCTCCGAGAATTCAGTCATTGCCCTGATGGTGAGTGGAAGTGACCTCTACCTCCCAGGAGGCAAAGTAGGCCCCAGCGAGAAAATTCTCAGCACGGTCATGGGAGCCGTGGACGACTGGGGATTGAGAACTCGCAGATGGGGCGTCGCCGCCTTATCCGGAAAGTGCGAGCGCTGGGCATAGACGGAAAAGTAGCCGTCTGGATAGAGAAGTGGCAGATGGCAACTGGTTGTGGTGAATGGACAGGCTTCTGAGTGGGTGCCTGTTACTAGCGGAGTGCCTCAAGGTTCTGTCTTGGGACGACTACTATTCATCATCTACATCAACGGCAGGGACGGTGACATGGTTGCCAAGATTTCTAAATTTGCCGACGATACCAAGCTTGGTATGAACGTTGCAAAGGATGGAAATACTGCCCGCCTGCAAGATGATCTTCGAAAGATTGGGGAGTTGTCTGATACGTAGCAAATGCCTTTCAACGTAAACAAATGCAAAGTGATGCATATCGGCCACCAAAATCCTCAATCACCCTATATCCTTAAGGGCACTGCTCTTGAATCGAGTGACACTGAGAAGGACTTGGATGTAACTATCACGAGTGACCTCAAGTTCTCAAAACAGTGTATTGAGGTGGAGTAGAAAGCCGAAAGGATGTTAGGGTATATAAAGCGACAGTTTGTATATTGGAACAAGGAGATAGTACTGTATCTGTTCCACCCCCTCGTCCGACCGCACCTGGAGTATGCCGTACAATTTTGGAGTCCTTCATTTCGAAAGGACATCGCGAGATTGGAACGCGTGTAAGCCAGGGCAACCAAACTGATTCCCTGTATCAGACATAAAAGTTATGAAGATAGATTAAGGGAATTAGATATGTTCTCGCTGGAGACCCGGAGACTACGTGGTCAGCTTATCGAAGTGTTTAAAATACTTCGATGCTTCGACAGACGGGGATATTTTCCAGCTCAGCAAGGGGAGAACAAGAAATCACGTCTTTAAACTTGAACTGAAGCGATACCACCGTGATCTGTGTGGGAAATTCTTCACTTACAGTATCTGCGGTAGTTGGAACACACTTCCGACGAAGTTGTCAACAGTGAATCTGTTGACCAGTTCAAGTTAAGACTAGATAAAGTCTTGCGAAATCGCCGTTAAGATCCTCGCGAGTGATCTTCGAGGTGGTTTGCAATGGACACCTTCGAAGATTGCGCCGAAAGTACCCTCCTTGTATGGACTGCAAGGTCTTCTAGGGTACTTATTTTCTTTGTAGCTCCTTGTAGCACAAATCGTACTCCATACAAAAATGGTCATAATGACTTGAGACAGAAATGTAATTCAGTTAACTCCACTTCCCTTCAATCGTCGAATACACACACGCTAAACACCTTTGAAACATATGCAATTACTCATTTCCTTTCAATCCGATTGAATGACTACTTGCATCTGTTTATACCTCAATCATTCTTGCATTTGCTCGATACACTGGATACCCAAGTTCCACATCTCTTGCAACTTCAGTGTCCAACTTCTCAAATGCTGCATTTTTTTAGTTATTCCACTTAATCACCATACTCTTCTTTTTCCCAGTCCATACATTCAACTGTTTCATCACAACTGAACACTCTTTCATAAAGTTTCTTTCAACTCTCTCACTGTGATAGGCTTAGGAAAACCTCTGACTTTTTCCACAGACTTCTCAGATTATCACAATCCAGCCAACCTCACTTCATGTTTCCCAAACTCAACTTCACTGGCAAACGATACAACTTCACTTTCACACCAACCTCTTGCAGCTTTCTCAAAATATTATTTACCAAGGTCATATGATCTTACATGTTCTCACTCTTCACCAAAATATCATCCCAAAACACTCATACATTCTTACATGGAAAACCATTCAACTCCACATTAATTGCATGCTAAAAAGTGTCCTGATCATTCGTCAACCCAAAGCTCTGCTTTGTGGTAGAGAACGCCGTAATAGGCCTGCTCTCTTCAGCCACAGGCTGAAGAGCAGCCACATACCAACTACATAGCCTCATACCAGATCCATCTTTGTAATTATTTTCATTCTATGTATACTCAGAAACAACACTCATGGGAAACCTATCTTTCAATGTTCCTTCATTCACTCTTTGGTAATCAATACACAGTCACAAACTTCCATCTGGCTTTCGCACAGGTACAATCAGACTATTCCAAGCACTCACACACTTGGCTCAATTACCCCAATTCTCTCCAATTCTTCACATTGTTCCTCATTCTCTTGACCCATGGGGGGAGGGAAATGATGAGGCCTTTGATAGATCACTGTCATTGCTAAAAAAAATCTTAAACTCAGGCAAGCGAGCATTGCCGAAGTCCTCATCCCCTTGACTCAAGGCACCTCTCCTATTCCACAACATCCTGAAACCTTTTGCTTCTCACATTCACTCAACTTTTGTCCAATTTCACTTGCTCAATCATATCTTTATACTTCCAACCATTTGACTTTGCACTCACAGAAAATACACTTGCATTCATCACATGCATATCATTCTCCATATTCACCACTATATTCAACACACCTAATTTATCTCCCACTTGTACTCCTCTCAAACTCTTCCTTCACAGATCAGGCCAAACTTGGATACACACATGTGGATCTTTCATATCAATTACGCCATCATACAAATGCACAACTTGCTTCAGTCGATAGTGTGCAGCACTACCATGCAATACATACTTATTCCCATCATTCTCACTTATCTTAACAGAATTTCATCCAATCCTAATACTCAGTGTTTCATTCCCCTTCATGGCCACACTCTCCATGGCATATACCTCCGACCTTCCATGATATTCACTTTCACACTTCTATCTGGATCCATATACCATTGACACTTCAAACTTCAATTCTTCCTACATTCAATCATCTCTACATCATGGTGATGAATCACAATACCATCTGCTCTCAAAAACTTATACCTAATAACATGTCATACCTCTTGTTTACACCTTCTACTACACAAAATTCATCTTCATTCATTCGGTCACCCGAAATTGATATTCTTTCTCTAAACCTTGCAACAATTGGAATATTGTGCTCACCCAATCCAGTCAAATGATATCCACTATCCTTAACATAAACCTACTTTCATTCCTACAAATGCTTCATAGTATACCACATTTACCTTATCCTGTATCACTCAATGCACTTATTTCTCATCCTCCACATTTAACTTTAAACACACATATGCCTCTTCACCTTCTGACCCCAATTCACTCCACGACTCGACAATCTCTTTCTCACATTCATCACTTGCACTTCAAGAATTCATTAGAAGGAATCCCATCATTCTTCAGTTTCCCTGAGTTGTACTATCTCTATTGCTCACATTATTCCCATTCATTCTTTCCCAAGTCTTTTACCAGTCCTACACAACCTTGTTGCATGACCTACCATTCCTCATTTACTGCATGTATTCCTTGGGTTGGCACACATCCTGACATGATGCCCCATCTGCCCACAATGACCACACAATCCAGGTATACTCATGTTAACTCATCCACCTTCTGTACAATCTCATGCCAAGTGTCCCTCTCTCATAAATCCATAACACACACTTTCTCTTGCACAACTACAATCTTTTATCATGTGCCCCGAATGTCCACAGCTGAAACAACTTCCTAGTGACCAGCGATATTCAGCCCTCATGTGCCCAACCTTTTTGCATCCCAGACACCTAGGCTCATTGCCTCTGGATCTGCTGCTATTCCTTCCATTCACATGACCACTACTCCTACCATTCCGACTCTTATGCTAACCATTCTGACCCTCATTCCTACTTTTACTCCCACTTCTCTCTCATTTCATTTATCCTGTCCATAGTAATTTCCCAAAACTTTGACGTCATTTCGACCATGTTCTCAATCATTGCAGCCTGGTATGACTGGAACTTGGGCAACTTCTACTAGGGTTGCACACAGTGTAAATTGACCCCTCCTCCCTTCCATGATCCTCAAATTCACGATTCCTCCACAATTTTGAGCACATCCTCCCACAACAATCTCTCAATCTCATCTATTTTCTTTTATATGTGACATGTTCACACACTTCATTTGTAACTGTATTCAAAAACTTTTTCATTAACTCCTTATTTTCATTGATTTCATTATCACCAAATCTCATTCAGGCCAAGGATTCTAACTGATGCACTTACAAATTAACACCCTCATTCTTCCCCATTCTCTCTTCCTCAAACCCATTCGACTTCATTCTCTTACATTGCTCTATGATTCTCTCTTTCACCACATCCCATTTATGCACTCCAACAGTAGAGGATGAGGACTTAGAAGTAGTAGTAGATACAGTGCCTGTGAAAAGTATCAGATCATCCTCAAAATTCGTATTTTTAACATAAAAAAACCATGTTTAATATTGACTAACCTTATATTAGTATTTTGTCATCTTTCCTTTGGATTTGATGACCTGTTGCAGATGCTTTAGCATGGATTTCATCAAGTTTTGACAACTTCCACTGATATTTCGTTGCACCATACCTTTATCATGACCTCTTTTAATTTTTTGACAGAGCCAGTATTTTGGCTTTCAACCTTATTTTTTATAATTAGCCATAAATTTTCTATGGGATTGAGATCCATGTGAAAACCATAATATTAAATTTATTTTCAGTAAGCCATTTTGTCATGCCCCATCATCCCTGAATGTTTCTGCCTCATGGATTGTCATTACCATTGAAAGTTTCTCCTGTAACATTGCTAAATACCATGTGCCATTCATAGTTGTGTTCTTAGGAAGGAAATATATGCTTCTTCTCCCTTGGAAACTGACTGAAACAACCCCAAATCATCACACTTGGAGGGTGTTTTGTTGTCTTTTGGGCGTATTTAGGGTCCATTCTATTTGAGCCAATGGGCTGATGAACCTTTTTACGACAGCTGAATGTTAAAAATGTTGACTCATTGCAGAATAAAACATTTTTCCACTCCTCAACTGTCCCCTGAATGTATTTTTTACAAAATACGACACATTTGTTACACATTTTTTCATTAAGGAATGGTTTCTTTGCAGTATGGTGAGATGGTAATCCGAGTTCTTTTTGTAGCCTCTCCTGTATAGTTTGTTCAGAAACATCAGATAATAAATTATTCATATCAAATTTTAGTTCTTTCACAGTTATTGTTGGATTATTCACTACTAAACATTTCATAAACATGTCTGTTTGAAAATTTGTTTTTCTCAGTCTGCCAGATCATTTTTTAGGTACTGGCATAGATGGGCTAACATTGTTTTTAGCATGTGAAACCCATAAATTGACACTACTTTGGGCTATGTTTAATTCATTAGCTATCTGTCTCTAAGATTTCCCACATTTATGAAGAGCAACAATAGCACCTCAACAATCACTCTGGTATTGTTTCTTAGCACATATTAGAAATAACTTTTATTTAGACCAATTTCTCTAAAACATCACAAAATAATAACGAAATGGCAAAAAACATGAAATCGGACAAATTTGATGTCGCTTGAACAAATAGAAAGTGAATTATGCATCTGTGAATATCATTGAAAATAATACAAATTTTGAGGGTGATCGGATACTTTTTGCAGACACTGTTGGTCATTGAGTTTTTCTAAGCAGTGTATTGAGTCAAAGAATAGAGCAAATAGTGTGTTGGGCTTCATTAAGAGGAAAGTTAGTTACAAAAAGTAAGGAGGTTATCCTTTAACTATTTAACTCATATGTCAGGCCACATTTAGAGAACTGTATACAAGTATGGTCTACGCACTTAAGACATGATATCAACCTACCAGAGTCAGTGCAAAGGAGGGCAACCAAGCTGATACCTTCCCTGAAGAGGGGATATGATTGAGCTTTTTAAAATTTATTCTTAGATATATATAAGTTGATATCTAGTAATTTCTTTGAGTCAGACCCTGTAAGGGGCGCGGCGATTTGCCATCCTCGCCGCCGTGCTGACGGGATACAGCGCTCCGTCTGGCCCCAGCTTAGTCTCTCTTCCTTCCTTCAGATAGCCTGTATTTCTCTCCTACCTCGTCGCTTTTCATACAACCTCTCCCACAACTTTCTTTGGTCAGCCTCTAATTTCACAGGGTAGATGCTGACCTTCCTCTCAGCCAACCGTCCCGCATCGGGGGGGAGGGGACAATGTTCCCTAATCCTGAGCTCTGGTCTGGGGTGGCTGGTTTTGAACAACCTGCTTCATCCCCACCCATACCTTCCTCACATCCCTTTTCCTCTCCTCTTCACATTCTATCAATTTTACGCCATGTCCAAGGTGGAGCCGCCATGCCGATGGACTGCCGGGCAACCAGGCGGGAGGGGTGGTCCGAAATGGCGGCGCCTGGCTCTGCCAGGCTTGAAAGCACCTCTTGCAGTGCAGGCAACTGCAAGAGGTGATGAGCTATTGCGTCCCATAGCACAAATAGGGTCACCATGCCCAATGATGTAAATAAAAAAAAAAACAACCCCCAAATTCCCCAAGAACATCTACAGAGCTGCCCTCGGGCAGCTCCACCAAGAAAATGGAGGTCCCCCTCCTTGTGCTTGCGCAGGGGACCCTCCATACTTCTTTAACCAGAGAGGAGGCTTACTCCTCTCCTACGCCTACAGGTGTAGGGGACTCCCCCTCACCCCCTTCTCTGGAGGTGCTTTCGGGCACCTCCCTATTTCAAGCGGCAGTCCCTCCTTTGCTTTCTAAGGGGACTGCCAAGAAAGCCAGAAGGCAGCCCATTGCTGACCGCCCCTCGTGTAAGCGGCTCGGTAGGGCAAACTTCCTTAGGGGAAAGAGGGAAGCCAGGCCCCTTCGGTCGCTTCCCTCAAAAGACCTGCTGGCAAGAATATTAAACCTTGCCGGGGTCAAGGCCTGTGCCTCCCCACAAAAGTCTCATGATGCTGCCAAGGGGATCTGCGATGTCCTGGGAGGGGATGGCCAACTGGAGGCTCCTCCTGTGATAGACATGGTCCTTGATGAAAACCAGCCTCAGACGGTAGGGCCTTCCATGGGGGGAAATCCAGGCTCAGCGCCATGGTCCTCCTCGAACGGCTGGGGATTCTCAGGCAGTACAAGGAGGGGAGGGATCTCCTCCGGATGTTCCCCCTACGACCACCAGGACCTTTTCCATTTCGGAGAAGGACCTGGCTGAGGCCAGTACATCTGGCCTGGGGGCTTCTACCGATGGAGGTGAGAAGCGGGTTCATTTCCCGCCCTCCTCTCCTAAAAAGAAAAAGAAGACAAGAAAAACTAAAAAGACTTGGAGCTCCTCTCCATCTGCGGGGGCTGCATGGACGGATGGGTCTGCTGCCACTCTGGCAAGTGACCAAGCCTAGATCGGCACATCCGGCCCCTCTGCCTCCCCGGGTACGGAGCTCCTGACCATGACAAAGACCAAAAGTGCACAGGGCGGAGCCTCGATGACATCGGGGCCCCTCATTCAGTGGTTACCTGGCGTTTTCGAGCACGCTGGCTTCAAACGCTTCCTCGTTATTCGCTCCACTGATGGCAGCTGTTGTCCAAGGGCAACATGATCCATCAGAGGAGAGGATTTGCTAGTGCAATTGGTAGAGAGCCGAAGGTGACCCGTTTCTCGGACGGGAGCCTTCTGGCGAATGCGGCGAATCCCGCCGAGGCGGCCAAGTTAAGTGCTCTTCGGACACTTCATGGCACCCCGGTGAGTGTGACGCCGCACTCTACCATGAACTTCGTGAAAGAAGTAGTTTATGCGAGGGAACTCGTTGACTACTCCATTGAGGACATCACCCTAGAGCTGGCCGACCATGGGGCAGTCAAGGTCGAACGTGTGATGAGAAAACAGGGAGGGGCCTCGAGACCCACCTTTACACTCTTCGTCACGTTCGACTGTGACAAGCTCCTTGAGTCCGTGCGTGCCGGTTGGTACCGCTACCGCGTGAAGGCATTCGTGCCACTGCCGCGGCGGTGCTATTACTGTCACCGCTTCGGCCATACGAATCGCTCATGTAGACGTGCAAAGTCGGGGTCACCAGAAGTCTGTGTAAATTGCTCCAAGGTCGCACACGATAAGTCCAAATCGTGTGTGGCCAAGTGTGTCAATTGCGGAGAGCCGCACCCTGCTTCTTCGAAGCAATGTGGTGCATATCTCCTGGAGAAAGAAATCCTGGCCGTTCAGGCCCAGGATCGACTCTCATTCCGCGAGGCTAAGGACTTGGTCCTGGCGCGCCCGGCTCTGCCTGGGACGTCATATGCCTCAATAGTTAGAAAGGCACCCTCTGCTCCTGGCCCATCCAGGCCAATGAGCACGGTTGTTTCCGCGCCCATTCGGAGCCCTTCTGCGGGCTCTACTCAACCCGGGCGCTCAACCTGGTAAAGTTGGCAGCTAAAAAGGGTTCATACCCAGCCCTGGCTAAAACCAGGGCTTCCACCTCTTTCCCCAGCATGACCGCTTCCCGTAAGGCGAAACGGCCACGCGCCTCCACCGAGTCGTTAGACTCACAGGAGGCAACACCGCTGAAGATGGTCGCTAGGCCATCTTCCAGGGTTCCTAAAGCTGTCCCCCGAAAGGAGGACAGCAACAAAGGAGCTTCGGCTCATTCGCCCACGCCCCGAGGTGTGGCGAGTGGCTCGGAGACGGTGGTTCCTCGAAAAGAGGGCCCGCCCCGCCTCCGAAGCCGCAACTCCCGCCTAAGGTTTAGAGGCGGAGGGAGGAAAAGACTCGCATGGCGAGCCCAACCTCCCCCAATAAGTCCTCGAAGGCGACAGCGCCTTCAGTGCTTTGTCCGGTTAACAGCGCTTGGGGTTGTGCCCCCGGGAAGCGTACGGCCAATCCCGTGAGGGTCTTCAGTTCGAGGAGGGCCCCCGCGTCTCCGAGCTAGGGCTGGAGGGCATATTCCTTCAATGGAATTGCCGTGGACTCCGGACCAACTGGGAAGAGCTGCGGAGGCTCGCCTCGTCCCGTTCCCCGTTAGCTATTTTTTTGCAGGAGACCATGCTAGGCGCGTGCCCCCTGCCTGCCCTCCCGGGGTATAAGGGTCTTGCGACCCCACCATCGCGGGATGGCCGGGCTGGGGGATGCGCGGTTTACACCCGGCATGATGTCTCCGTTCTTCCTTTCTCTAGATACCTCCTTTCAGGCAGTGGCTGTGTAGCTGCACCTGGATAGGAGGTATACTATCATTTCTGCGTACATTCCACCGTCAGCTGACTTCGACGCGGGGGACTTCCGCTTCGTCGTGGCACGGTTGCCGAGGCCCTATCTCTTGCTTGGAGATCTGAACGGCAGGCATCCTCTCTGGGGAGATTACTCCATAAATCCCAGGGGACAAGTCCTTGCCGATCTGATCGAAGAGCTTGAGATGGGTGTCCTAAACATGGATGAGTTTACGCATCACTGTCCGAGAACCGCTTCATTTTCTTGCCTTGACCTATCTTTGTGCTCTTCGGATGCACAGCCTGATTTTGATTGGGGGGTGGTCGATGACCTCCATGGTAGTGATCACTTTCCCATTCAAATATCATTTTCAGGGCAACTGCCGCCTGAGAGACCACCTCGGTGGTGCTTGGCGCGGGCGCGGTGGCCTGCATTTCAGGAAATGACTGAATTCTCTATCTCAGTCGAGGAGTTTAGGTCGGTAGATGAGGCCGTTGAGTTCTTCTCCGGCAACCTCATCGCCGTGGGCCTGACTACTATTCCTAGGACGTCTGGCCGTTTTGCACGCCGACCACTGCCATGGTAGTCAGCCGAGTGTGAGACGGCCCTCAAACAGAAGCGTTATGCCTACATGCGCTATAAGCGCCGCCCGAACGATTTCACTGTCGCTGAATTTCGTCGGGCTAGGGCTAGATTCCGGTATATTTCGAAGCACTTCCGCCGCTCTTCTTGGCGGGCATACGTGTCTTCACTTAACGGGAAGACCCCTTTAGCTGAGGTGTGGAAGCGAGTCAAAAGGATTCGGTGCAAGTTCTCGCAAGACCCCCCTCCCGTTCTCCAGGAGAATGGGACCGCAATCTCGGACCCCGCGTCCGTGGCGGAATCCTTAGCGACCACTTTTTCCGCATTCTCTAGCCGGGATGCTGCTCCGCCAGCATTCAATGCACGTCGTGATGTCGCGGAAGGCCGCCGTCTGGACTTTACCTCCACAGGCGGAGAACCCTTCAACGACAGGTTTACTGTGAGTGAGTTGCGTTCCGCTCTCGCTTCGTGCGCGGACACCGCCCATGGTCCGGACGATGTCCCGTACGCCATGCTTCGACACCTGGGTGAGCGAGGCATGGCCTTTCTGTTAGATTTGTTCAACAGGATCTGGGTGGAAGGTCTTCTCCCAGACTCCTGGCGAATCGCTACTGTGCTCGCCTTTCGCAAACCGGGGAGAGATCACTCTACTCCGACCGGTTTCCGCCCAATCTCTCTAACCTCTTGCGTGTGCAAGTTAATGGAGAAATTGGTAATTTATTTTCTGTTTCAGGTAGTACCCACCATGGGCTGGAGTTGAGAGCATCATGCATTTGTTGTGGAAGAGTTTCTTAAGAACGTGTGTCCGTCGTAATGATGCAATGTTCCTTCCGAAGACACTTTGTGCTTCATTGTCATGATCCCTACCAGATGGAAAAACAATTAGTCGGTGGGTTTCTAACTTTAGACAAACATCATCGTCTTTAAACAAGAAAAGTCTTGGCTGTATTAGGACCACTACAGGGCCAGACAATGTTACAGCTGTGACAGCTTTAATACAGCAGTCTTCCAGATGTTATGCATGAAAACACGCATCTTCCTTACACATGTCTGTTCAAAGTGTTTGCAGAATCTTACACAGGTCTCTCCACATGCAACCCTATAAGATAATGGTTGTACAGGAGCTAAGTGAGAGAGATTATGAAACCTGCACAACTCTGTGTTGTGACATTCTCCAGACCATCCTCCCAACAGCTGTTCTGATCTGAGGTAATGAAGTGCACTTCCAATTATCGGGGATTGTTAATAAACAGAACTTTGATACTGGTCAGTCAATAACCCTCGTGAACTCCACAAATGACCATTCCAGAGTGCGAAGGTTACTGTCTGGTGTGTCATAAGTGATTTTGGCATGCAGGGTCCTTATTTTTCTTAAGGTGTTACATTAACTGTTACATCGGACCATTATTGTGAACCCCCCTTAAGGTTTCTCCATCCTAAAGTCATCCAATTCCTCGCCGCTCATAATCCGAATGATGTATGGTTCCAACAAGATAGTGCCACATCGCATGCGTCTCTACGTTCACTTTGGAGTCCTCCGTGACATGTTTCTGGGTTATCTTGTTTCTCTGCCAGGTGATATTTGGTGGCCCCCACGTTCCCCGGATTTAGCCCCTTGTGAATTTTTTTTCTATTGGGGCACCTCAAATCACGATTGTATCAACACCAGCCAGCAACTGTAGAAAATCTAAAGGCAGCACTAGCTTAGTAAATCAATGCAATTACAGGGACATGGTTCAAAGGGCTACGGCGAACTTTTGAGAGAGATTTCAAAACCATCGACATTGGCGGTCGTCACTTAAGTGATACAATTTTCAAAACTACTTGAATAACACTGGCATTTAATGTACTTATTATAAATACAAAGTTTTTTCTCGTATGATCATGGCATTTTTTTTATTAATCTTTGAAATCGGGGCTACCTTTCTGCCCCACCATGTATTTATATTATTGATATTGAGAATTGTAGCTGTATGATTAATTTTCTTGTTGATACTCAGATAACCTCTGATAGGCCCTTGGAGCTTTCATCATCCTCTGAATTATGTTATTTTATGGAATAATTTCCCAAATTAACTGAAGTTAAGATCAAAGAAAGTATATTCATCTGTTCTCAAATTTGTGAACTATTTGATGATGATTTTCAAGTAATAATGGTAGGAGCAAAGTTATCCTCTTAGGGTGCATTTAAGGGTATTTAGTGATCTACTGGAAGGCACATGCAGCCACCAGAATGTTGCTTGAGTGAATGAGCCTATCAAATGTTACCAGCATCGCAAGGCAGTAACCCTTTCTAGACTTACACTTGGTACCTGGAGGATCACTACATCCTGCCGGCCTGAGTGCCATTAAGGGAGTGGTTTGAATTGAACTCTTTGACAGTGCCTGGGGAAGCTGTTCTGTTCCCCATTTCTATCTATTCTCCCACTTTTATCTACAAGTATTCTATCTTTATTTTCTATACCAAGGATTAAGACTATGTAGTTGACTATACAGAGTACCTCAAGAGGTTGCACATACCCCCAACCCAACCCAGTCTCAGAGTTTGGTAAAATAGGTAATCACGCACCCTATGCATTCATGTACCTGCCTATCTCTATTCCTCTTTGTTACATACCTCTAACTTTTCCTCTTACTATCTAGAGTGGTTCTTGTGGTTCAGCGTACTTTTGACCTCTTACCAGAACTTGGCTAAGCCGCAGGATACAGTGGTGTCCCTACCAGCTGTGTTTGCTCAAAGCCTGATGTTTATGGGAGGTATTAGGTTGAGAGTGTGCTGGGCTGCTGACACTCTTCAATGCTAGCAGTGCATATATGATATAGCTACACTGGCTCCATCTTAAAGTGCAAGGACAAAGTTGCCATTAGGGAGGGTTAAGTTGCCAAGGCCCATTTTAGCTCTCATCTGCAAGCTGACTGTGTGTAAATGATCACATTCTGCACATTTTTGATATTGTGGGGACTCTTCCCTTTTCCTCCCAAGGCATTGAGAGGTCATGGTATTTGTTTTTATTTTTTTACTATCATATCCACAAGTGAAGGAAAGAGCAGAATACACTCCTAGGAGCCACCTCCAAGCATGGCCTCATTTCCACTAGGTGCTGGGGATTGTGAATCAACCTGTGGAGGGTTTTCCCTCCTACCATCTCTTAACTGGTAAAGGGGCTTCCCCTTTACCATATTATAGAGCTGCCTGAGGGCAGCACCCCCTCCTGGTACTTTCTCATGGACCGTTCCAATTTTTGTTTAGCCAAGAGGGGCTTTTTAGCTCTAGTATCTCTACGAGTGAGGGGTTTTCTCTTAAACTCTTAGGTTTTTCCAATGATCTCTTTGGCCAAGAAAGAGGCTACTACACAAGCAGTCAAGAAAGAGGTTGCTACATAAGCAGCCAAGAAGTAACTGCTCCCACTAGCAGTAGTCTGATAGAGAATACCCCCTTTAAAGAAGCAATAGGTGATAGGGCCCATTGGGCCATACTCCCTGCCATTATGAACCCTGTAACCATGTTTGGTGCGACCATGCTTCCCTCCCCACCCTTTCTCTCTTTCTCAATGACATATATTTCCCCACCAGTCCAAGGATGTGGTTCTAGTAGTGTATTTTTGTCTGCCTCCCTTTCTTTTTAAGGTTGTGTGGGTGTTGGGTTACATTATCATCGCTTTGTGTGGGAGAACTCAATAGACCTCTATCGTGCCCCCCCCCCCCATTCATCTCAATTTTCTTTCTAGGCGGATTCTTTCAGCCTTGATAATTTTTTAAAATTGATTGATGCTTTGTAATTGAATTACTTAAGGAATAAAAGAAGAAGAGCTGCCTGGATGGAAACTAAGTTTGTTACTCTGCGTGAGAGTGGTGAGTTGAGTGTGGCAGGGGTAGGCAACTGACAATGCCTTCTCTTTTCCATCTCTGTGTTACCGATAATATTATTTGATCGACATCTGGCTTTTTTTGAGACGACTGAAGCCAGTCCTGACCCTCACATGTATGCCTACCTTAGAGGGGGACTTTATATAAGTGTGGGCCTTAGAGAGTGCCTACCAGCCCCAGCACGGTATTGGAGCTAGCGCCCTGAGACTCCACCACAGCGGTTGGAGCTAGAAAGTGTCCCAGATCTCTGAAGCAGGGGCACTTCACCTAATACCGGACATCACCGTCCCTCAGAAAGTGGGCCTGCCTTCCCTGTTCAACCGGACATAACTAATTTAAGGGTGCACCCGTTATTCATGATATTTTCCCTCTCTGATTCGAATTGGTCAAGGTAACATTGTAAGTCCACCTATAATTATTTGCATATATACATACATATATTTGAGCTCGCATTGGCCAAGATAATATTGTAAAGCCACTTACATATATTAGTGTACATATATATATTTAAATATTTGGGGATTAGGTTAAAGTTGTAGGTTAGTTTTAAAAATTTGGGGTTGATTGTTTGTGTTGTATTATTTGTTGGTTTTGAATAATAAAAAAAAAATCTCCTTAATATCCTCTTCTCCTTGAACCACCAAGTGGACCTTGTTGGGGTGGCGCAAATTTTGGGCTGGGGACTCTCAATCCCATGGCACATATTTTGGGGTGCCCGAATAGGGAGTGCCCGGTGGGTTTTTTTATCCTTGATGGAAAGGGAACAGATCAGGGTCATGGAGATTGAATCAAGAAGATTGAATGAGCTATTTTGGCAGAAAGACAGAGAAAATGTGCAGTTGAGAGAAGAGAATGATAGTTTGAAGAGGAAAATGAGAGAGATGGAAGAGCTGATTAAAGAGTGTGAATGGAAGAGGGTGATGCATATGTTAAATGAGAAGATTGGAGAACTAGGTGTAATTGGTGGTGGTGTGACCCAACTCCACTGGGAATGGAAATGACAGATGAAAGGAATGCCAGACTTGAATGAACCCCTGCAAGAGACTAAGCACCGAAAAAAGAAGACCCCAAAGACTCAATGTCCAGACTGACAGGAAAGGACCTGACTGACCAGCATTGACTCCTTGTACTTTAGCTTGAATGAAGGTATGAGTGTTAGCGGTAAAGAAGTGAGTGAGAGTGACAATGAGGCTGAAGTTCATAGGAGTATATTGATTCGAGAAGTGCCCAAATTGAACAAGTTTAAAGTGGAAGGAACAAAAGATGTGAAAGTGTTCTTGAAAGAGTACGAGAGTTATTGTAAGGAGAAATTGGGGGAGTAATAGGTTCTGGGTTAAAAAGTTGGATGAGTTCCTGGATGGGTGTATAAAAGTTATACCAGACGATTATGAGTGTGGGTGAGCCTAAGTGGGATGTGTTGAAAGAGAAGATGATAGAGCAATGTAGAGGATGAAGATGAGTGTGAAGTATAAGAAGTTGAATGGGTTTGAGGAAACGAGAATGGGGGAGAACGAGAGTGTGCTTTAGTATGCACATATTTTAGAATCATTGGCACAAATGTCATTTGGTGATGATGGGATAAATGAGAATAAGGAGCTGATGAAGAAGTTTTTGAATACGGTTCTGAATGAAGTGTGTGAGTATGTGACATATAAAAGAAAATAGAAAATGAATGGGCAGGTGGGAGATTGTTATGGGAGGATGTGCTGGAGGTGTTAGAGGACCATGAATTTTAGGATTATGGAAGGGAGGAGGCCTCGTTTCACACTGTGAGCAACTCAAGTACCCCAGTTCCAGTCATACCAGGATGTGTTGATCGAGAACCCAGTTGAAGTGATGTCAAGGTATTTGGAAAACTTCTATGGACAAGATGAATGGCAGAGGTTGTATGTTGGCCATGAGCAGAGTTAGAATAAAAGTAGGAGTGAGAGAGCAAATGTTAGGAATGGTAGTAGATCTAGAGTGAATGAGCCTAGGTGTCTGCGGTGCAAGAAAATTTGACATATGAGGGCTGATAGTCGCTGGTTACTTGGGAGTTGTTTCGGCCTCTGCACAAATGGGACATATTATTAAGGATTGTAGCATGCAAGAGCGAGATCGTTATGGATGTGGGAGAATGGGACACTTGGAGCAAGATTGCAGGAAACGTAGTTGAGTGAATATCAGTAGACCTGAGTGTGTGGAAATTGTGGGCAGATAGGGCATTATGCCAGGATGTGTGCCAGTCCAAGACTATCTGCGGTAAATCTGGAATGGTAGGTCATGCGATGAGGTTGTGTAGGACTGGTGAAAGCCATGTGAATGTAAGAATGAATGGGAACAATGTGAGTAATCAAGATGGTACAACTCAGGGAAACTAAGGAATGAGAAGGTTCCTTCTGGTGAATTCTCGAGAGTGCAAGTGATGAATGTGAGAGAAGGATTGTTGAATTGTGGCGTGAATTGGGGTCAGAAAGTTAATAGGTGTATGTTTGTTAAGGTTAAATATGGAGAACGAGAAGTAAGTGCATTGATTGATACAAGATGTAAGGTAAATGTGGTATACCATGAAGCATTTATAGAAATGAAAGTAAGTGAAACTGAAGATTGTGGATATTATTTGACTGGATTAGGTGAGCAGGATGTGCCAATTGTTGAGAAGTTTAGAGAGAGAATTTTGATTGTAGGTGTCCGAATGAATGATGAAGATGAATTTTGTTTAGTGGAAGTTGCAAATAAGAAGTATGACATGTTACTAGGTTATTTGTTTTTGAGAGCAAATGGTATTGTGATTCACCCTGATGTAAAGATGATTGAATGTAAGACGAATAGCAGTTTGAAGTGTCAATGGTATGTAGATCGAGATGGAAGTGTAAAAGTGAATATCATGAAAGGTCCTGAAGTATATGCAATGGAGAGTGTGCCTGTCAAGCAGAATGAAACATTCAGTGTAAGAGTTGAATGGAATTCTGATGTTCAGATAAGTGAGAATGATGGAAATATGTATGTCTTGGATGACAGTACTGTGAACTATCGGTTGAAGCATGTTGTGCATGTGTTTGATGATGTAATTGATATGAAAGATCTGCAGGTGTGCATTAAAGTTTGGCCCAATTTGCGAAGGAAGAGTTTGAGAGTAGTGAGTGGGAGATAAATTGGGTCTCTTAAATACAGTGCTGAATATGGAGAATGATACGCATGTCATGAATGCAAGTGTACTTCCTGTGAGTATGAAGATTTGATTGAGCAAGTGAAATTGGAGGAAAAAAAAGTTGAGTGAATGTGAGAAGCAAAAGGTTTACAGGATACTGTGGAATAGGAGAGGTGTCTTGAGTCAAGGGGATAAGGACTTAGACAATGCTCGCTTGCCTGAGTCTAAGATAGTTTTGAACGAGGAGTCGCCGATTTATCAAAGGCCTTGTGAGTTTCCTCCCACTGTGGCTCAAGAGATTGAGGAACAGTGTGAGGAAAATCACAAAGCCTTTTGAACGAGGAATTTCCATACACTCTCATCTGCACTATCTCTGATGCCACAGTGAGAGCTATCAAGCTTGTCTTCTGCTGGGTCCCTCGACATGTGGGGAATGATTAGGAAGATGGCTGGCTACACCATCTGGGCTACCAGACAAGCAGGATGAAGCAAAGGGAGCACTTCCCTGAACCCTTCTGCACCCCCAGACTGGTTACCACATTCTTGTTGAATGTCTCTGTCAGGAGAAACCTTCTCCAGTCTCAGGATGAGTGTGCTGCTACTGATCATCCTTTGTATTCTGGGTAGTTTTGTTCTCCCTGACTATAGGGTGGCTGAGTTTCTTTAGGAAGCGGCGCCCTCCTCCATGATATTTAATTTGTTGGTTGCCCCCTCAGGCCTGGAGAGAGTGGTCTTTCCTCCATCACCTGAGCATGTTCTCTCTCACTAGACCTCTGCCTCCTCTTTTCTTATCTTCTCTCTATTTCATTGGGACTGAGTGGCAGCCTGAAACATTTGTTTATAAATTTTCAATTCATTCTACTTTTCTTTTTCTTTCAGGGTGAATTCAGTTCCTCATTGGATGTTGAACGATCAGAAGCTGTTGAATACCTCTCTGGGCTGCCCGATGACACATTCACTGCTCCAATAAATCTTTCATCAGGTACACCTACAGAAAAGTGTTGAAAGTTGGCTTATTACCTACCTAATTTGCTCATAAGAGGTAACAACAGAATCAATTTAAAACGCCCAATTTATCTATTGTCCCAAACAGACTTATCTACATTTATATAATGCAATATTTTTAATTTGACTTACTTATTTTGCCTTTCCTAGCGCTCTTCTTTTGGAGCTTTGTCCTTGTGAGCTGCAGTTTGCCCTCCCAACCCCAATGGCTATAAAAAGATCTGCATATATGTATATATATATATATATATATATATATATATATATATATATATATATATATATATATTGTAAAGAATGAAAAGATAAATGGAAAAATGTATTTTACTAAATGTGGAAAAATCTGAATAGGGGTGAGGGTCAAACCCAGCATGCTGAGGCATTGAGCTACCACTGCCTTAAAAACTTGTCTTATTCAAATGAATTGACATTTTTCTGAATTAAAATTATTCTTTTTATTTTTATCTTCTTTGATTTTCATCATTCTCTTGCATTTATGATATATCTATCTATCTATCTATCTATATATATATATATATATATATATATATATATATATATATATATATATATTTTTTTTTCCATATATTCTTTACAGATATATATATATTTTTTTCCATATATTCTTTACAGATTTCTTACTCCAAACTTTGTGCGCTATGGCCTCCTTGCTATTTGAGGAGGGTAGACCCCATGAATATCTCAACATCCCCTGGGTGGGTAAAAGGTCCCCTTGGTGTGGTGATAGAATGGGAATTCCCTGCTTGTGTAAGGGGAGGACAGTCAGGGATTTGTTATGTCATTTGAGTCTAATTTACTTCAAATGCATTTTAGGCTAAGGTTTATTTTGTGCTTGTATTGTGCGAGTATGCAGTAGTGGCAGCGGTCGGACATGTTCTCAGCGAGCGCTCTATTCAGTGGTATTTTTTGTTTTGTATTTTTCATTGTAATATATTTAAGTTCAGGAAGAGAGTTAACTTTGAGTGTTAGACAAAATACTCAAGGAATTTTTAATTATATTGTAAATGAAATCGTGAAATACCTCCCATATGTTTGTTTCAGAGCGGCCTAATTTTCTCTCTCTTTTTGTTTACACTTTTCTTGATTGCTTAATTAAAGGGTTTTGAAAAGTTTTCTCAGTATGGCTGTTGCTCTGGATGAAGTGGCCATTTCCTAGAAATTGCCAGGCCCAATTAGAAATTGATGTTGGGGGCCCCCTACTTGATACAAAAGTCAAAGATGAATCTTTTATATTTTGCGTAGTATGCTAGTCCTAGCCAAAAAGCATTAATTGCTTGATATACTAAAAGCTGAAAAACGATATAAAAGTTTTATTTTTTTATTACAAGCTAAGATAATTACAGACATACTGTTCATGCATGGATCTTTTAGAAACAGAATTTTCAGGCTTTTTATTTCCAAAAATCTTTCAAAATAATTTTAAGTTCAGGATTTTGGTAATTTCATTTTCTATAGATTGTTGAGTGTCTCTTATGAATTTGTCAACCGTAAGTATGTTTTAATCAGTTTTTGTTTAGAAAAACTTCTCTCACCCGATGCAACTGTTATGGCCATTGTTAATTAAATCCTCAAAGCAATAAAAACATTAGGAAATGCAGTGAATCGATTGTTTACTACCAGGTATTCAAACAGAGTTTGAGGCTTAGTGACAACGGTAGGCAGAAAGGTTTTCAGAGCTTCAATTTCTTCAGCCAACAGATAACCATCTACATCTTTACTTGTTGCAGTAACTACCCCTTCATCAGTGCTCTGTTTTAGTTTGGTGTCAATTAAAGCTGCTTCAAGGTCTGCTCTGTTTCCTTATTTCTGTTTTTTGTAGGTCCTGAAAGTTATTTAAAAATCCAAATAATTTTATATGGCTTTGAAGCTGCTTAAATCTAGACGCTAGAGATTGAATGGCTTAGACTAGTACTAAGCTGAAGCACTGAACTCTGTATGCTTCTTATGGATCATCAAAAGCTTGATCATTTGCCTCATATGAAAACATTCTCTTCCTTCTTTGTGGTTGTTTTTCTTGAAATTTCCTAAATTCCAGTGATAATTCAACAGCTTCAGCCAAATCATTTGCGCCTATTAAGACATCATTAAAACCAACTTCTCTATATTTTCTTAACCATGATAATAGTTTTTCAAATGACTCCATGCCTTCATCAATGTCCTTGGTTTCACCTTGAAGGTCCTTGCTTACATAGTTAAATTTAAAATGTAAATTATACCAACATATTAAAGAAGCTAAAAATTTATAGGGTTTTGGTTGGTTTGCTAAAGCTTCTGCCTCAGCTTTTACCTTGGGCTCATCTGTTAACTCTGATATTTCAACAATTGTATCATATACTTCTCCAACCCGATAATGAATAGCTTTAACACTATTAATTCGACACTCTCACCTTGTGTCACTCAAGTGCTTCACTGATAACCCGGGTACATGTTTGTTAAAAACTGACAACCTCTTAGTTGATGTTGAGAACATTATGTATATCCTTTGCAAGATAAAAAAAAAATGTTATAGCATCTAGACAACACTTGGCTATATCTCCAAGTAACAGGTTATAATTGTGGCATGCGCAAGGTACAAAGAAAGCTCTTGGATTATCCCATAACAGCTGTGCTTGTACTCCAGATGTGTGACCTTTCATATTGCTGCTATTGTCATAACTTTGGCCTTGAATGTCTTTCACCTCCAATTTTAATTTTTTTTTGCTTAAACTCGCCCTTTGCAAAATTATAAATGGTATACATTATCAAAAATAATTAAAATAAAATATTTAAATCTTTTTTTCTAAATTAAATAATATATCATTTTAATTGAAAAGAATCATTCTATTGATATAATTCAAAATTTATTAATAACCTTCTACCTATTTATAATTATGATTGATAATTCTCAGTTTTTACACTTTTTCACCTATTTATAATTATGATTGATAATTCTCAGTTTTTACACTTTTTCATCAACACCCAAGTTTTATGCTTTTTAAATAAGTTATGCTTTAAAACCTATATCTAGTTTTAGGAAAATTTTGCCCAAAGCCTATTTTTTACCTATAAATCTGTGTTTCCCAGACAAAATAGGCTTGCTGGTTTGTGTGTTTGCAATAGGATATTAACTTAAGGCATTTCCTCGTTTTAATTAGATGAAAAATGAAAGCATAAGTGTATTTAACTAAAAAATGAGGGTGAGTCATCACCTGGGCACATAAGTGGCAAATGACTTTCAACCTTGATAAGTGCAAAGTTATTAACATGGGAAAAGATAATAGAGAATTTAACTATGAAATGGATGGGCATTGGCTGAGCTCAGTAGAGGATGAGAAAGATCTAGGAGTAGTAATAGATAAGTCATTAAGGTTTTCTAAGCAGTGTATTGAAGCAAGAAATAGGGCAAATAGAGTGCTGGCCATCATTAAGAGAAATGTTAGTTACAAAAGTAAGGAGGTTATTCTTAAACTCTATAACTCTTATGTTAGGCCACATCTAGAGTACTGTATACAGGCATGGTCCCCACATTTTAGACACTATATTAACCTTCTCAAGTCAGTGCAACGGAGGGCAACAAAGATTATTCCTTCCCTGAGGCACCTTGAATATATAGATAGATTGAGGGTATTAAATATGTTCTTGTTTGAAAGGTGTGTGAGAGGGGATATGATTGAACTGTTTAAAAATTTTTCCAGGATAGATAAATTGGATGTTAGCAAGTTTTTTGAGTTAGATGATGGAAATCTGACTAGAGGTCATCACTTGAAAATTAAAAAGCAAGGGTGTAGGTTGGATTTAAGAAAATATTTTTTCACCAATAGAGTGGTAGACTTCTGGAACAAATTGCCGCGGAGGGTAGTAGGTAGTCCAAATCTAAATGTATTTAAGAGTAGGTTGGATGAGTTTATGGGGAGGGAAGTTTGTGATGGTTCCTAAGTTTTGTATATATTAATATTGTTTGTATGTATCTATAGCTGCATGATTTAGTTCTTGACAAGCCTTGATTGGTGATACCCTTGTTTGTGGATGCAATCCTTTGGATGTAGTTTTCCTGGGAGTTTGGGTGCCTTAAAAAAGAGGCCATTTGACTCGAATGACCTATGATGAGCCCTTGTGGCTCTTGTCATCTGTTATATTATATTGTGGGGGACTGATTTTGTCTTCCCCTGGTGATGGTGCTTTTTGTGGGTGGGTTTTGACGGAGGCGGATGACCTTTGATAGGCCCTTGTGGCTTTTGTCATCCGTGAAATTATGTTATGTTATGTTTAAAGGAAAGAATGTTGATGTAATTTACCTAGATTTTAGCAAAGCTTTTGATAAGGTTCCACATAGGAGACTAATTCACAAATTAAAAATGCATAGGATATTTGGGAAAGTTTTGAATTGGATAGCTGAATGGCTGAAAGACAGGAAACAGAGTTGTACTGAATGAGGTGAGGTCACAGTGGAGGGACGTTATCATGGCCCACCTCAGGGATCAGTTCTAGGTCCTTTATTTTTCATAGTTTATATAAATGATCTTGGGGAGACTGTAAATAGCAAAGTGTTAACTTTTGCTGATGACAATAAATTGACAGCTGTAGTCAAAGAAGTTGAGGGTAGCTTCAAAGTGCAGAGTGACTTAAATAGGTTATTAGCTTGGGCTAAGAAGTGGCAGATGACTTTTAACCTTAAAAAATGCAAATTTATTAACATGGGAAGGGATAATAGGGAATTTAGCTATGAAATGAATGGCCATTGGCTGAATTCAGTTGAGTATGAAAAAGACTTAGGTGTAGTAGTAGATAGGTCACTGAAGTTTTCAAAACAGTCTATTGAGCAAATAGTGTGCTAAGATACATTAAGAGGAATGCTAGCTACAAGAGTAAGGGGGTTATCCTTAAACTCTAGTACAACTCCGATGTTAAGTCACATTTAGAATACTGTATACAAACATGGTCACCACACTTTAGACACGATATCAACCTGCTAGAGTCAGTACAAAAGGAGGGCAACAAAAATAATACCTTCCTTGAAGCACCTTGAATATGAAGATAGACTGAGGGTACTAAATATGTTCTCATTTGAAAGAAGGTGTGTGAGGAGAGATATGATTGAGCTTTTTAAAATCTTTTCTGAGATGGAAAAGTTGGATTTTAGCAAGTTATTTGAGTTGGAAGGTAATACTAGGACTAGGGGTTACCACTTAAAAATTAAAAAACAGATTTTCAGGCTGGATGTTTTAAAATATCTTTTCACCAATAGAGTGGTAGATTACTGGAATTGTTTGCCATCTGAGAGTGTTGTTGTTGTTGGGTTGCTCTCCAGTCAGTTCTGAACGAACAGACCAGCATTCCTGAGGTAGGCAACAGAGAGACCCGGGCGATCCCAGAGATCACTCATACAGAGAGGCGGTGTGTGTGAGTGTCTCAGTGTATTGAGTGATGAGCACTCTTCCATTATGTGGTGAATTGTGTGTGCTCCTATATGACAGAGTGGGCAGGTGTCTGATACTTCAGGGTGTATCCTCTTTCTGTAAGACAGAAGGGCATTGTGGTGTCCGCATCTGAGCCTGGATAGGTGAACTCGGTCCTCTCTACTTAGCTTGGCTTCTGAATCATCTACTTTGGGTGGGATTCTCCCCAGAACGCTGTTTGGACCGAGTCTGTTGATAGAGCGTGTTCTAGGGTGTTATGTATGTGTGTTGAGTTGCATGTGCTGTTTGGTGCTGTTGGTATGGTGTCCAGAATGCCTGTGTAGTATGTGGATGGGGTGTTTCTGATGTTTCGGTGTGTTAGTGCTGTGTTCAATGTGTGATGTAGTGGATGTGAGGTGTCTTGTGACCCTATCATAGAATTGTGCACCTTTTAGATCCATGTGATCTCTGACCTTTAGTGTTTTAGTTTCTCGATGTATGTGATCGATGGGAGTTGTTTTGGTACAACCTGTGGCGGTTCTCAGTGCATTTTTTTTGTTGTATTTGCAGTGTATTGTAGTCCGTATCTGAGAGGTTAAGTGTCCATCTGGTGCTCCAGTATTCGGTGGTGGATCGGATGAACTGCTTGTGGATGGTGGCAGTTGTCTCCTTGCTCTGTCCAAAGTTCTGGCCTGTTATGGCTTTGAGAGCTCTGAGTTTTGGTGTGGTTATCTGAGTTTGATGTCAGCTATGTGGTCCTTGAAGGTCAAACCGTTGTCGTAGGTGACTCCGAGGATTTTCACCTTGTTGATGTTGTTGATGTATGGGATGGGTGTGTTGTACAAAGTGACGGGTGTGAGGTTATTATGGTCGTATTATTGTTTGTAGTTCATTATGAGAGTGGCTGTGGATTTCTCTGGTGCTACTTTAAGTCTGTTGGTAGTGAGCCATGTTTGTAGTGTGTTTAGGTAGTGTTGTGCATTTGTGGCAGCTGTGCTGTGTCTAGCATGGGTGGATGTGATTGTGATGTCGTCTGCATAGGATAAGATTTTGATGTCTTGAGAGATGGTTGTTGGGATGTCGTTTGTTTTCAAACGCAGATTAGATGATTATATGTGGGTGATTAGGATTTTGACAAGCCTTTATGATGATGCCTTTTGTTTTTGATGCATTCCTGTGAATGGTTCAAATTGTATATTGTAAATGCATGATCTGACACAATCCTATGGATACATTTTGTATGTGAGTTTTGACAGATGCGGATGACCTTTGATGGGCCTTTTGTAATCCATGAAATTATGTTATAATGGTTTGGCCTAATGGTCCAGAAGTGCTGTGTCCTATCTTATGATTTCTCTGAGTTGTCAATTTTGGAAAGTGGTTCATTTAGGATGTGGTTTGGCTTGGTAAGGGTAGTATAGGTATGTTTTTTCAGTTGTTTAAATGTAGACAATGGAAAGTTATTGTACTAGTTTTTTCTTTTACACTGGATAGAGGTGGTGGTTGAGATGGGATTGGTTGTGTTCTACTGAATTGTTGGGTTTCTATCATCTTTAGATGTGCATCATTTAGAAGGATTCTGGTTCTGACATATGTTGTATGGGGGTAGTTTGTATGCATCTTGTAATGATTTTGAGTGCTTTGTTTTGTACTGTTTGGGCTTGTCTCTCTTCTATTTGGATAGTGTTGGGTGCCAAACTGGTTCTGTGTAATTATTGGAAGTGTGGATGAATTGTTTGTATAGTGTGATTAGTGACTCCTGTTGTCCAAAAGTGGTGTTTGCTAGTGCTTTTAAATTGTTGTTTCTTGTAACTCTACGGCGACTTATGCCCAAGTAGGCAGTCACCAGATGGGCTCCTAAAAAAAAAAAATCTAACTATGTTTGCTATATTAGTTGTATGGAGTGAAGTGTCTAGTGTAATTGCCAGGAAGGGGGAGGTGGTTATTGTTTAAAAGTAGGACTTGTACATCGTCTCATTTGAGCATTATTTGTTTATTCATTAAAGTCTGATTTAATGGCTGACAGTTATGTGTGAGCCATTCATTGTTCCACTGTTTGTGTGTCTTGTAGTGTTCTGTTTGCTATTTTGACATTGGGGTATTTTGCTGTTATTGATCTATCTATGCGAGATGGACAAAATCAATCTAAATCACCCCAATACTTACCTAGTCTACTTTTAAAGCAGTTCTTATGAGCTCAGTGGGCTCTACTCTGGTCCTTAGGCTACCATGTACTCTATTTTTCTATAGTCTATATACTTTTTATACAGTTTAAATAATTTTCACTCTATTCATACACTTTTCAATAACTTTCAGGCAGATACTACTCAGTTTTCGCCTATCTCTTACTAAATCTCTTATTTACCTCTAGCATATTTCTGCTGATAGCTCTACTATTTTAATGTCCCCTGAGTTGATCTTAGGCTCATCCTGCAGTGACTACTATGGAGCAGCGCCTAGCTGTCCCAGACGAGCAGCCTGAGTTCTCAGACGACTTGTTTCCATTACATAAACACCTCTTCGGGAAGAAGTCGCACCGATGTCGCCATTGCGAGCACAATCTCTCCAAGCCAGAATACAATCCCTCATCAATCAAATTTAAAATTCAACTTGGGGCTTTGTAAGTTTAACACAAAAAATGCTTGAGGGGGAAGAGGGGAGTTTGTATTAAAAATTCAAATTTATTATTAAAAATACTAAGTTTAAGCATGTGAGCTCCACAAGAGACCTCCCACACTTGCACTTACACCTGGTACACAGAGGAGTGACACATCCTCCCGTTCTGAGTGCAAATATGGAAGGCCAGGCCCGCAGGGTTGAATTGAACTCTGAAACAGGCCACTTTATTCTATGGGTATCACTTATATTTCCTCTTTAATATTCATACCCAGGAGGGGGATCTTACATTTTGCATCACACACACAGCCAATTACAACACTGCTTTGTTTCCTCTACCATCTTTGCAGCACAATACACACACACTCTCTCTGTTCCAAGAAATTCTGCCCATGGGTGTCTATATCCACTGTTTTGTTTATAGTATACTCGGCTAGACTAATCAGTCACCTAAATTAGATCTGATATTTTGACTAGATTTATTCTTTCCCGACTTAAAATATGTGTCTGCCTGCTATCTGAATAAGTTATTAACAGCAAAATTCACAAAATAGTGACAATTCAAGCTCAGTAAATTTCTCAGATATATTTTTTTCACTTGAGTAAAAATATGATTCATCAAAATGTACAAATTTAAAAGCATACTGTATTTTTTTTTAGATTGTTTTCCTTAATGCATGTTCTTTCAGGAAAGAATTTAAATAGTAAGTTAGCCAGAAAGTCCTGACTCACTTAGGAAGCGGAAAGAAAACAACAAAATTTTATGGAACAACATAATCCTTCATAAAAAGTTTTCAGAATCCAACCATATAAATCCAATTTTAGGGGAACTTTTAAAATGTCTCATGGATAGGCATTCTTCGAGAAGGCAAAGATATTGTGTCATTTACTTGACTAACCCAAGTTCAATCCATGACCAGACTAACAAAATGTTTCCATTTCCAATATGTCAAGCACTAAAAAAAATAAGTGCTGAAACCATTTTTTCTAGGCTTTTCCCTGAGATTTATTCCAACAACAACAAATCGGAAGAAGAAATTTTGTAAATTCAAGTCAGAGTGAATTTGGATAAAACAAAGATGTTGATTTTAAGAGTGGGTGGTGGTAATGACATCATTGAGGGTATGTGGTAGGAAATAACTATCCTGTGTAATGGATGTGGTTTGTGGGTGCATAAAAGATATAGTGGTATCAGGGGTAGGTTCACTGTGTGTAGAGGAGAGGAGTCAGGAAAGGATTGTATTTGATGGTGTGTCGCTTGAATGCGTAGAGGAGTTCTGCTATCTGGGAGACATGATCAGTGCAGGTGGAGGTACTGGGGCAAGGGTTAGAAGTTACTGGGAAAAGTTCAGAGAGCTGCTTCCTCTCTTGAGGAAGTAGCTGCTGCATGCTATGAAGTGCAATATTGTACAGCAGCGAAACTTGGGCTGTGAAGGAAGAGGACATCCAAAGGCTCAAGCATACTGAGATGAGAATGGTGAAATGGATGTGCGGTGCATCTCAAATTGAGGCTTGGAGGTGACAAAGTTGCGAATTAATGGATAGAATTCATTGGTGTGGCACTGAGAAGAGGCAGATTTAGATGGTTCAGTCATGTAGAAAGGATGCAAGATAATAATCGGGTGAAGGGTGTTAGGAGTTTGGAAGTTATGGGTGTAGCTGCCAGTGGGAGACTGAGGAAGACGTGGAATAAGGTCATACAGAGGGACCTCAGAAACGAGTGTAATAGAGAAACAGCCAGAGATCAGCAGCATGATGAGCCGCCATTAGGTAAATAAGAACGACATGTGCAAGCATGTATGGAGCCTTCAAAAATGATGATGATGATGATGATTTTGAGCAGCCCAGATGCCAACTCTGGAGCATCGACTCAAACAGGCATTGAACTGCGTCTCTCGCTATGCTTAAGCACAGAGGCTTCGGTTTTCCTCGTCCAAGACTAAGGTGGTGCACTTCTGCCGTTATCTACGGCTCCACCCTGACCCCGACTTGTTTCTAAATGGGGCTCTCCTGAAAGTGGTGGACTCGCTCGCACAGTTTCCTTGGTATTGTATTTGACCGACGCCTCCCATGGGAGGCTCATATTCGTAACCTTAGGGTATCTTGTACCCGCGCCATGGATATTCTTCGCTCCGTGCCCGTCTGCCTTACTTTTTTATAGATCCTTTGTTCGTTCGAAGCTCGACTACGGATGCGAGTTTTATGCATCCGCAGCCGAGCGTATATTGCGGCGGGTGGACAATCCACCACACCGGCTTTCGCCTGGTGACCGCTGCCTTCCGCACGTCCCCCATTGAGAGCCTACTTGTCGATGCTGGGGAGATGCCACTCGCTCTGTGCCGTACATATTGCATCATTCGCCTGTACACGCGAGCCCGGAGCCTCACTCAGTCCCTAACAGCTCTCACTGCATCCGCAGGTTATTTCGACGGTGCCTATGCCGCCGAGAGACGCCAGTTATACCCTAAATGGCTAGGAAACTCCTTCGAGAACTCGATATATCTTTCGGGCCAGTGGCGCCCGGTTCTGTTCAGGATGCCACACAAGAGGGTACCACCATTGACTATTTGTCGCCACGCCTCTCTTCCCAAAGCTTCTACAGTGCCGCCTTTTGGAAGCACACTTCGCGTCACGCTGGAACCGTGGCAGTCTATAAGGATGGCTCCAAGTCCCAAGAGGGGGTCGGTTTCCACGCCGTATCCCCTCTGTTTGAAGTCAGTGGGTCTCTGCCATGCGCTGCGTCTGTCTTCACGCCCTAAGTGCTCTCGGGGCATTGGAATCTCGGCATCCTATGGTTCGGGATATCCGTGACGCCACAGTTTTGGCGAGCCGGGCGGATGTCTAGATCATCTTCTGCTGGGTTCCTGGACGTGTAGGAATTGCGGGGAATGAGCGAGCCAAAGAGTCCGCGAGGCCTGGGCGACCAGACCAGCGTTTCACTCTTCCTCACACCGACTACATGGCAGGAATACGGGTTGCCCTCCGGGCGGCTTGGCATAGAAGATGGGAGACAGTCAAGGGGAATTTACAATTGTTGAATGTCCCATTCTCGGTGATTTTTGCGCACGTTACCTGTCCCGGTACCGTGACGAAACTGGTTTCCTCCACTTTATTTGACTTTGTTGTGGGTCGCATGCTTCTGCGCCGGGAGGAGACGGTCCTATCCCCCGATGCTGGAGCGCGCCTCTTTCTCGTTAACCTTTTGCTTTGTTTTTCTTTTCTTTTTTAACCTATGATCTTTTTATCCTTATTTGTTATTTGTTTTTTTAATATTGCCTAGTACTAGGCTGTGTTGAGTACGGCGACCTATGCCCAAGTAGGCAGTCGCCAGATGGGCTCCTAAAATTTTAAAAAATCCAGAACCCTGTGGAAAAAGTTGTGTGACATTACATGACCCTCACTACTCACCACTCCTTAAACCATCACAGTTGCTGTAAATTGCTGTGCTTCACCCTGGGTACTTCAGAATAATGAGTATATGAGCACTCTCATTTCTTCTGTTAGGTTTTTGTTCCTGGTCAAAATTTTTACATCAGAGGAAAACCAAAGACAGCTAAATCACTATGCTCTGCATGTCTTTTCATTTCTTGAGTTATCATGTTATTTTAAATGTGTTTTCTGTAAATTAAATGATATTTTAATTAATTTGAAGGTGTAATAAACTGAAAACAAAATGTTTTTCCTCATAATGTTATAGATTAAAAGACTACTTAATTGTTGCTGAGGTGACATTTTAACTCAATGATTGTTCCCACAATGTTATCTTAAAGTGAACTTCCTCCATATTCATTACTTGATTTACAACTGTAATCATAAATATTGGTTTACACTGTTTTTAATATATATACAATCACTTCAGTTACCACATTCCTGACATCCGCATAGTGAGAGAGGTTGAGTTGCAGCGAGCAAGGACTATGACAGTGCAACTGTCTCTCTGTAATCCAACTCCCCATGATATGACAGTAGCACTGCTCCCATACATCCCGGAGGCTTATTCCAGTAACTTGAAAGGTAGGTATGTAGGTGGAGGTTTGATCAGTTTCCTCACTTAAAGACTGGATCCCAAAGATCCAGTTTACTCTTGCTGTATCTATGAATTTTGTCTTAGGTGTGCAAGTGTTCAGTATTTTGTCAATGATGTGTTTCTGGTTCCCATGGTAGAAGAGGCTAAGTCTGTGAGGGTGAGGCAGGTGAAGTGTTACTGTTAGCCATCAATTTTGACCTATATTATGAAATATATCTGAATATGGCGTTGCTTTTGGTATACTTACTCTGTGCCACTGATGATCTTAAACTGTTTCAAGCCTTCTAATCTGTAGGGCAGTGCCTTTTGTAGACTGTTGCACCTGGCATCTGGGGCAGCGGCACATCCTCTCAGCCTGACTGCAAATATGGTTGACTCAAACTCTGACAAGGCCTGGGGAAGCTGTTGCATGCCCCCTTTCCCTATATGCATTCACTTTTCTACCAGTATTCCCTCTTTATTTTCTATACCCGCAAGTTGGTGGATTGTGTAGCTGGGGGTAACACCGCTACTAACACTAAAACCTGAAGGCAGGTACAGTCTCCTGTTCACAGTGGGTATGATAATAATGAGTGATCACCTACTATATTCCTTAGTGGATCCACCTATCTCAAATCCTCTATTACTTACCCTAGTCTGCCCCTTTCCAACTTTTCCTCCCACTATGCAGAGAGGTTCTGGTGGCTCAATGACTGTAAGGGGCATAGCGATTTGCTTTCCTGGCCTCAGTGCTGACGGAGTCAGCGCCCCGTCTAGCTCTAGTTTAGACTCTTCTCCTTTCTGACACCCTGTCTTCTCACCCTGCTTCCTCACCTTCCCTACAACCTCTCCCACAACTTTCTTTGGTCGGCCTCTAAATTCACAGGGTAGAAGCCGACCAGCTTTTTCTCATCCAACCATCCCGGATCGTGGCTGAGGGGGGAGAGGACCACGCCAGCTCACCCCTGAGCTTCAGTTTTGGGTGGTGGGTTTTTAACAACCTGCTTCACCACCCCCACCCTCACCTTCCTCACATACCCTTTCTCTCTCCTTTCACGGTCTATTAATTTTATGCCCAGCCCAAGGGAGCCACCATGCCAAAGGGCCGCCTGGATACTCGGTGGGAGTAGTGGTCTGTAAAATGTGCTACTGTGTGGGGTGATTAGCGTTTGTGGCCCCTGAATTTAATAGGCTGCCCAATGATGTAAATCTAAAATAAAACCTCTCCACTTTCCCTTTACCACAGTCGGAGCCGCTCTCGGGTAGCTCCACAGCAGAAAATGAGCCCCCTTCACCCGCACCTGTGGTGGACTCTCCCCCCCCCTTCCTTATCCACTTCTCTGGAGGCCCCTCTTTCCAGCACGCTCCCTCTTTTGCTTTCACCCCCGTAAGGGGCGCGGCGATTTGCCATCCTGGCCGCCGTGCTGACGGGATCCAGCGCTGCGTCCGGCCCCAGGTTAGCCTCTCTTCCTTCCTTCAGATAGCCTGTATTTCTTCACTACTTCGTCGCTATTCATACAACCTCTCCCACAACTTTCTCAGGTCAGCCTCTAATTTCACAGGGTAGATGCTGACCTTCTTCTTAGCCAACCGTCCCCGATCGGGGCTGAGGGGAAAGGGAAAAATGTTCCCTAACCCCTGAGCTCCGGTCCGGGATGTTGTTTTTTTTTAACAACCTGCTTCATTCCCACCCATACCTTTCTCGCATCACCTTTCTTCACACACTATCAATTTTACGCCGTATCTAAGGTGGAGCCGCCATGCCGATGGACTGCCAGGCCACCAGGCGGGAGGGGTGGTCCTGAAAGGCGGCACCTGGCTCTGCCAGGCCTGTACACACACCTTGCAGTGCGGGCTACCTCGAGGGGTGATGAACTATTGCGTCCCGTAGAAAATTTAGGGTTACCATACGCACTGATGAAAAAAATAAAAATCTCCCCAATTCCCCCTATACCAAGGACGGAGCCGCACTCGCGCAGCTCCACCGAAAAAATGGAGGTCCCCTTCCCTATGCTTGCGCAGGGGACCCTCCATATTTCTCTAACCAAAGAGGAGGCTTACTCCTCTCCTACGCCTACAGGTGTAGGGGACTCCCCCCTCACCCCCTTCTCTGGAGGTGCTTTCGGGCACCGCCCTATTTCCAGCGGCAGTCCCTCCTTTTCTTTCCAGGAGGACTGCCAAGAAAGCCACCAGGCAGCCCATTGCCGACCGCTCCCCATGGAAGCGGCTGGGTAGGGCAAACTCCCTTAAGGGGCAGAGGGAAGCCAGGCAGGCCCATTCGATCGCTTCCCTCAAAAGACCTGCTGGCAAGAATACTCAACCTTGCCGGGGTTAAGGTCTGTGCCTCCCCATACATGACTGGTGACGCTGCCAACGGGACCTGCGATGTCGTGGTAGGGGATGGCCAACTGGAGATAGACATGTTCCTTGAGGCAAACCAGCCTCAGACGGTAGGGCTTTCCATGGGGGGGAATCCGGGCTCGGCGCCAAGCACCGAACCCGAATCCGCCCCTATGCAAGGTCCTCCTCAAACGGCTAGGGTTTCCGAGGCAGTACAAGGAGGGGAGGGATTTCCTCCGACCGGTGCCCCTACGACTGCCAGGACCTTCTCCATTTCGGAGAAGGACCTGGCTGAGGCCGGTCCATCTGGCCTAGGGGCTCCTATCGGCGGAGGTGAGAAGCGGGTTCATTCCCCGCCCTCCTTTTCAAAAAAGAACAAGAAAAAGACAAAGAAGACTCGGGGCTACTCTCCATCCGCGGGGGCTGCGGGGACGGATGGGTCTGCTGCTACGGTAAGTGACCAAGCCAAGATCGGCACATCCGGCCCCTCTGACCCCCGGGTGCGGAGCCCCTGATTATGACCAAGATGAAAAGCGCACAGGGCGGAGCCTCGATAACATCGGGGCCCCTCATTCAGAGGTTACCTGGAGTTTTCGAGCCCGCTGGCTTCAAACGCTTCCTCGTCATTCGCTCCACTGATGGCACCATGTTGGCTAAGGGTAACATGATCCATCAGAAGAAAGGATTAGCTAGTGTAATTGGTAGAGAGCTGAAGGTGACCCGTTTCTCGGACGGGAGCCTTCTGGCGAATCCCGCCGAGGCGGCCAAGATAAGTGCTCTTCGGACACTTCATGGCACCCCGGTGAGTGTGACGCCGCATTCTACCATGAACTTTGTGAAAGGAGTAGTTTATGCGAGGGAACTCTTTGACTACTACTCCATTGAGGACATCACCTTAGAGCTGGCCGACCATCGGGCGGTCAAGGTCGAACGTGTGATGAGAAAACAGGGAGGGGCCTCGAGACCCACCCCTACACTCTTCGTCACGTTCGACTGTGACAAGCTCGCTGAGTCGGTGCGTGCCGGTTGGTACCGCTACCGCGTGAAGGCGTTCGTGCCACTTCCACTGCCTCGGCCGAAGCGGCCATACGAATCGGTCTTGTAGATGTGCAAAGTCGGGGTCACCCGAAATCTGTGTAAATTTAGCCAAGGCTGCACACGATAAGTCTAAATCGTGTGTGGCCCAGTGTGTCAATTTCGGAGAGCCGCACCCCGCTTCTTCGAAGCAATGTGGTGGATATCTCCTTGAGAAAGGAATCCTGGCTGTTCAGGCCCAGGATCGACTGTCATTCCGCGAGGCTAAGAACTTGCTCCTGGCGCGCCCGGCTCTGCCTGGGACGTCTTATGCCTCAATAGTTAGAAAGCCAGCCTCTGCTCCTGGCCCATCCAGGCCAACGAGCACGGTTGTTTCCGCGCTCATTCGGAGCACTTCTGCAGGCTCTATTCAACGCGGGCGCTTCCCTGGTAAAGCTGGCGGCAAAAAGGGTTGATACCCAGCCCCGGCTAAAACCAGGGCTCCCCCTCCTCTTTTCCCAGTGTGACCTTTTCCCGTAAGACGAAATGGCCACGCGCCTCCACCGAGTCGTTAGACTCACAGGAGGCAACACCCCTGATGTTGGTCGCCAGGCTATCTTCCGGGGTTCCTAAAGTTGTCCCCCGAAAGGAGGACAGTAAGAAAGGAGCTTCGGCTCCTTTGCCAACGCCTAGTGGTGGACTGAGTGGCTCGGAGACTGTGGTTCCTCGAAAAGAGGGCCCCCCGCCTCCGAAGCCGCAACTCCCGCCTAAGGTTTTGAGGCGCAGGGAGGAAAAGACTCGCATGGCGAGCCCAATAAGTAAGTCCTCGAAGGCGACAGCGCCTTCAGTGCTTAGTCCGGCCAACTGCGCCCGGGGTTCTGCCCCCGGGAAGCGTACGGCCATTCCAGTGAGGGTCTTCAGTTCGAGGAGGGCCCCCGCGTCTCCTCCGAGCTAGGAATGGAGGGCATATTCCTTCAATGGAATTGCCCTGGACTCCGGGCCAACTGGGAGGAGCTGCGGAGGCTCGTCTTGCCGTTCCCCGTTAGCTATTTTTCTGCAGGAGACCGTGCTAGGCGCGTGCCCCCTGCCCGCCCTCCCGGGGTATAAGGGTCTTGCGACCCCACCACCGCGAGATGCGGTTTATACCCGGAATGATGTCTCCGTTCTTCCTTTCACTTTAGATACATCCTTTCAGGCAGTGTCTGTGCAGCTTCACCTAGATAGGAGGTATACTATCATTTCTGCGTACATTCCACCGTCAGCTAACTTCGACGCGGGAGGCTTCCGCCGCGTCGTGCACGGTTGCCGAGGCCCTTTCTCTTGCTTGGGGATCTGAATGGCAGGCATCCTCTCTGTGAAGATTACTCAATAAATCACAGGGGACATTTCCTCTTCGATCTGATCGAAGAGCTTGAGATAGGTGTCCTAAATGTCGATGATTTTACGTATCACTGCCCGAGAACCGCTTCATTTTTTTGCCTTGACCTATCTTTGTGCTCTTCGGATGCACAGCCTGATTTTGATGGGGGGTGGTCGATGACCTCCATGGTAGCGATCACTTTCCCATTCAAATATGCATTTTCAGGGCAATTGCCGCCTGAGAGCCCACCTCGGTGGTGCTTGGCGCGGGCGCGGTGGCCTGCATTTCAGGAAATTACTGGATTCTCTATCTTAGTCGAGGAGTTTAGTCGGTAGATGAGGCCGTTGAGTTTTTTGGCAACCTCATCGCCGCGGGCCTACCTACTATTCCTAGAAGGTCTGGCAAGTTTTGTACACAGACCACTCCCGTGGTGGTCAGCAGAGTGTGAAACGGTCCTCAAACAGAAGCGTTATGCGTACATGCGCTATAAGCGCCGCCCGAACGAGTTGACTGCCGGTGAATTTCATCGGGCTAGGACTAGGTTCCGGTATATTTCGAAGCACGCCCGCCGCTCTTCTTGGCGGGCATACGTGTCTTCACTTAACGGGAAGACCCCTCTAGCAGAGGTGTGGAAGCAAGTCAAAAGTATTCGAAGCAAGTTCTCGCAGGACCCCCTTCCTGTTCTCCAGGAGAATAGGACCGCAATCTCGAACCCCACGTCCGTGGCGGAATCCTTCCTGACCTCTCTCTACGCATTCTCTAGCCGAGATGCTGCTCCACCAGCATTCAATGCGCGTCGTGACGTCGCGTAAGGCCGCCGGTTGGACTTTACCTTCAGAGACGGAGATCACTTCAACGACAGGTTTACTCTGAGGTAGTTGCGTTTCGCTCTTGCTTCTTGAGCGGACACCTCCCATGGTCCGGACGATGTCCCGTACGCCATGCTTCGACACCTGGGTAAGCTAGGCATGGCCGTTCTGTTAGACTTGTTCAACAGGAGCTGGGTAGAGGTTCTTCTCCCAGATTCCTGGCGAATCGCTACTGTGTTCCCTTTTTGCAAACCGGAAAGAGATCACTCTACCCCGGGCGCTTTCCGCACAATCTCTCTAACTTCTTGCGTGTGCAAGTTGTGAGAAATTGGTAAATGATAGATTTGCCTTTTTATCTGGACAGCGGAAGCCATCTGTCTTCTGCACATTGTGGCTTCCGTAAGTTCCACTCCACGTCGGATGCTCTGCACCGACTGGAAAATACCGTCTGCGAGGCCTTCCTTTGTAGACAGCACTACGCCACGGTGTTTTTCGATTTGGGTAAGGCCTATGATACCGTATGGCGATACAGTATCATGGAGATTCTCCACACGATGGTTGCGAGGGGACGCCTCCCAATCTTTATATCTGAATTTTTGCGAGATCGTCGATTCCGCGTACGGGTGGGGGGACCCCTCTCCGCCCCAATGAAGCAGGAAGAGGGTGTCCGCAGGGAAGTGTCCTCAGTGTCGCACTCTTTGCCCTGAGCATCAATGGCATCACCTCTGTACTGCTGGAAGATGTTCTCGCTACGCTCTACGTGGACGACCTTTCGATCTCTTTTGGCGCAGCCCAGATGCCAATTCTGGAGTGTCGACTCCAACAGTCAGTGAACCGAATATCTTACTATGCCGAAGCGCGCAGGTTTCGACTTTCTTTGGCCAAGAAAAATATGGTGCACTTCTGCCGCCATCCACTGCTCCACTCCAACCCGCACTTATTCCTAAAAATGGTTCGACTCGAAGGGTTGGATTCGCACCGTTTCCTTGGTCTTGTATTTGTCCGACACCTCACCTGGGAAGCTCATATTCGCAGCCTTAGGGTCTCTTGTACCCATGCCATGGATATTCTTTGTTCCGTGACCTTTAGCACCTGAAGCGATGCTTGGGCTGCTGCCTTGCTTTTTTACCCATCCTTTGTTCGTTTGAAGGTTGATAACCGATGCGAGATTTATGCGTACGCAGCCAGCATGAATTGCAAAAGGTGGACTCTATCCACCACACCGATCTCAGTCTGACGAACGTTTCCTTCCACACGTCGCCCATTTAGTGCCTACTTGCCCGTGATGGGGAGATGTCACTCGTTCTGCGCCGTACACAGTACATTATTTGCTTCCACTCGCCAGCCCGGTGCCTCCCTCATTTGCTCTCACTGCATCCACAGTGGATATAGATGGTGCCTATCCCGCCGAGAGACACCAGTCATAGCCTAATCCCTTCGGGTTTAGGGCTTAGAAACTTCCTTGAGAGCTCGGTATAGTTCTTGGTGGGTCGATGGAACCTCTGGTCCTGACTATGACGCCACCCTGGAGGCAACCATTTCTGACTATTTGTCGCCACGCCTCTGCTCCCAATGCTTATACTGCACCGGAAGTATTTCGTTCGGCCTTTTTGGAGCACACTACGTGTCACGCTGGAACCATGCCAGTGTATACGGATGGCTCTAAGTCCCAAAGGGGGTTCGGCCTCTACGCCTTATCCCTTATGTTTGAAGTCAACAGGGCTCTGTCAGGCGCTGCATCTGTCTTCACGACCGTGCTGGTTGTAATACCCCGCTCAGTACGGGAGATAACGCGTCGTACTCACTTCAGAGAGCGGATTGTAATCTTTAGCGAGTCACAAAGCTTCCCGAGTCGTCTCGGTGCATTGGAATCTCCACACCCTTGGTTTCGCGGTATTTTTGACGCCGAGGATGTCGAGATTATCTTATGCTGGGTTCCTGGATAAGAGGAAATGATGATGCCAACAAATTCGCGAGGACTGGTCCACCAGACCAGCGTTTCTGTCTTCCCTCACACCGATTACATGGCAATATTCAGGGCTGCCTGCTAAAGTAGATGCGAGACAGCCGAGGAGAACTTGAAGTTGCGTACCATTACGCCGCGAATCTAGGGGTTTGCTTCCTTCTTGTTTTTTGTTTGTTTTTTGGTTTATTGTCGGCGTGTGTATTTTTATTTATTTTGTCTACTAATATGCTGGGTTTTAATTGCGGTGACCAGCTCTTGGTGTCAGTCACCAGATGGCCTACACTTGACAGAAAAAAGTACCAATGCAAACACAATAAATGGATATCCAAACAACCGCGTTACTGCGCAGAATAAAGCCTTTTCGATATATTTTAACACTCCGGTGCGCATTTTTCTCTCCTTGCCCCTGGTCGGTTTTTCGCGTAATGGAGCCAACACCAAAGTTCCACGCTTTGGGACGACACAACGGGCCTTATTGAGCTGAACGGTTAGCCAGCGAAAGTCCTCCCTGATTGTCTTTCTGTTTCATTCACACATACCTGGCTTCCTTTCTAGCTCTGCTTCACGAGCGCGTTTCACTGATCACCATTAACTCCAGGCACACTTTCATTGTTTTAGATTTAACACCTGTTATACGAGGGGTGGTCAATAAGTTTTGCGAGTCGGTAGGGCAAAATAGAGGAAGGGGGATGGCTGTTTGTGGGGGTTTTAGGACAAGTTATGACAAGTCAGGACCTGCAGCCGCACGCTCCTGCCTCGTCTATTTAAGAAGCAGTAGCTGATCGCAGATCGTCAGTCACAAATTTTTCAACAAATCAAATTTTAGACCAAGCAAGGCAAGAATGCAAAAGAGATCCATGAACGCATGGTTGCAGTGTACACCGACACCGCCCCTTCCTATGCAACCATTGCTCGCTGGAATAGGGAGTTCCGCCATGGTCGTGAGTCCCTTGAAGATGACCGCCGTCCAGGACGCCCGTCAGACATGACCGACAAGGACAATGTGGCCCGTGTGGAGAGGAGGATCCTCGAAAATCGACGGATGAAGGTCGAAGAAATCGAGCGAGAACTTGGAATATCACATGGAAGTGTTATCAACATCATCGACGACAATTTGGCCATGACCAAGGTCTCTGCCCGTTGGGTCCCTAGAAACCTCACCCCCCATGATCGACTTCAACGTTGTCAAAGTCCACAAGTCCAGAGTTGCACAAGCTGCCCTGCGCGAGTGCAGATTCGAGGAGCTCAACCATCCCCCTTACAGTCCAGATCTGGCCCCTAGCGACTACTTTTTATTCCGCCAGCTCAAGGCTGCACTGCGTGGACGCCGGTTTGGGGACGATGAAGATGTCCAGCTTGCCGTCCAGGAGTGGATTGAACAGCAGTCCAGAGATTTCTGGTTGTCGGGAATTCGAAACCTCAGGGACAAGTGGCGCAAGTGCATTGAAGTCGAGGGTAGTTATATTGAAAAATAATAAAACACTTTTCCTCATATCTCGTTTCCTTATATCCGAATTGCAAAACTTATTGACCGCCCCTCGTATATTAACATAACAAAACATAATTTCATGGATGACAAATATTCTTATGAGGAGGGCGAGGTATAATTATAATTCTGCCATAATGGGTTTTCACCCTGCTCCCCCTTCCGTACGACTGTACCTCCACCCCCACTTGTCGAAACTTGAAACAAACGGTGAGCATAGGTGTGTTGATCGGAAAAAAAAGAGCCAAAAGGAACTCCCATAGATTATCCGCTAAGACACGAACATTACCCGCTCTTTTGTTCTTACCTATACATGGTGGCAGGTATCAAGACGGCCCGTTTGGCTGCCTGGTAAATAAGCTGGGAGATGAGAAACCGAAATTTAAAGTTGTGTGCCACTCTGTGTGGACTTCTCCAATGCTTCAACGGTTGTTTCAGGTTGTTTTTATTGCCTCAGAATCAGCGAATTCCTGCGCCACCTGATGAAGCGGTCCCATGAGCCTTTCTGCCAAGATACTTGTTGGCAGGGTGGGCAAATCAAAAAACCTGGGTTTTGGGGGGCTTTTTTCAAGTGAAATTTGAAAAAACCTGGGTTTTTTCAAAATTCCTCTTTTTTTTCAAGAAATGAATGCTACTTATCATTATTTTATTCAAAATTCATATTTAAGTTTATAATTTAAACAAATATGTATCAAATTAAGGTTATTTCTCTGATACCGAATCATAATAATTCATCTCTCCTTCTATAAGTTATGGCTATCATGGGTACCCGCAATTCTCGATCAGTGATCTGTTCTTACTATAATATAATTATTAAACTAAGTAATTATTAATATTATATAAAAATAGAGTTAGCTATTCTTTTTCTATGTTATTCTAATGCTTGTAGCATTTCAGTGTTGCCATATCACTATATTATATAGAGTTCTCTAGAGATATTTGAGCTGTTCCTCTAAATCACTCTATATTATTCTATATTCTTTAAATAAATGGTGCTTTGCCATATAGTCAATAATACCAATAATAAGTGTGTCAAATATCCAAGTTTTCCTATGTTACAAATGTGATCCTATTTTCTCTCCCGTTTTAAAGCTCTATTTTTCCTAGTTAAAATACACAGCGCATGTAAGAACAGCCCCAATGAAGCACATCTGAGGGACACTGCTGGGGCTCCTTTGGTTCCATAGATTTTAGTGTAGTTTCATTTTCATAATTTTTTTATTTGTGGAATTTCCAAGTTGTAGCCCCTATTACATTCTCTTAATTCTATGCCATTTGTAACAGTATAACAATTGATAATTCATTTTTTTTTTTATCATGCATTCTCAGCATAATTACCTTTTTCACTTTTCAGGAAATTTTTTTAGTCTAAGTTTCTGGAGCTGGGTATCCTACTTGGTAATTGGTTATTCCACTCGGTGATTAGGTATCCTATGTAGTAAGTAATAAGCGCTCTCTAGATAGTATGGCATCAAAACACAAACAGAAATATAAGAAAGACTGGGAATGTAGCAAGGATTGTAATGATGATCTGTTGGAGAAATGGTGTTCAGAAAATGCAGGGGATCCTTTTAATGAATATTGCAAGTGGTGCAACCGAAGGATTTCTGTCATCAATTTGGGAAAAGGTGCTCTTCTGCAGCATGCTAAGACAGAAATACATAAAAAGGCAGCCAAACAAGTGAAAACTTCTAAGTCCATGAAATTGTTTATGGTTCCCACATCATCCAAGACTTCCAATGAAACCCTAAATAACTTAAGCACCAAAGCAGAACTGCTGTTCTCTATTGCGTACGTTGAACATAATTTGCCTTACCTTTTTGAAGACCACCCTGACCCACTTTTGAAGTGTGCTTTTTCCGATAGCAATGTTTCTGAACAGTTCCAGTCACAAAGAAGTAAAGCAACATATCTAATAACTGATGGTGTGTATCCTATGGTGAAGACTGAGTTGATAAAGAAATTAAGGACACGCCATTTCTTTCTCTTGATTGACGAAAGCAACAAGAAATTGGGATGTAAGTATATGAATGTTAGTCCAGTTGTTTGATGGGGAAGAGGGCCGAGCTTGTGTTCATTTCTATAGAACTGTTACCTTGGGTCATGCAGGAACTGAAGACATCACAAAAGCTGTTCATTGTTTTGAAAAAGACATCATTCCATGGGAAAACCTTATACAGATGATGTCAGATAGCCCAAATGTAATGCGAGGGAAAAAGAGTGGTGTGCTTAAACGGCTTAAGGACTATGCTAATCATATGTTGGACTTGAGAGGTTGTTCACTCCATCAGATAAGTAATGCAGCACTGTATGCTACAAAAGAATCTGGTGAAGATATTGAAGATTTTTTACTTGATTTATTCTACTTCTTTCAAAATGATCCATCTGGAGTTGAAGATTTCAAAGGATCTCAAATTATTCTTTATCTTGCAGCATAAAATTCTTAGTTATGTGGAAACAAGATGGCTCAGCCTTCTGCCTGTTGCAGAAAGAGTTTTAGAGTAACTACCAGGCCTCCAGGCCCTCTTCAAGTCACTAAGTGAAGGTAAGGATAATAAATCTCTTAGGCAGCAGCCAAGATTTAAAAGGCTTCTGTGCTTTCTGAATAAACCTGAATTAGCTGTCGACCTTAATTTTCTTTGTCATGGGCTTCAGGCATTCGTTCGCTTTGAAACAAATTTTCGGAGTGAGCAAACAATGATCCATAGTCTTTACTATGTGTTGGCAAAGATAGTTACAGGGAGAGATTTTCTTGATTTGAAATACTCTGAGTCCAAAATCAAGTGCCAGATGCTGCTCTTAGTCTGGGTATAGGTACCAGACAACTCCATGAAGCAAAAAGATCACATCTCCCATCAGAGCAAAGAGGAAATACACCGCAAGGCACATGCATTTTATGTGAAAGCTTTTCAAAAGCTTCTTTATTATTTAGCATTCCATACTCGGATACTGGAAGATTTAATTTTTCTAGACCCTGAAGTTAGGAAAGAAGCCAATGCTGTGGAGGCAGTGAGAAGGGTTGCCCAAAAGCTCCCCACTGTTATTCCTCTTCACAGTATAGATGATGTAATGGATGAGTGGAAGCTGTTTGCTCTTGATCCATATGTTGGGGAAATAATTCAACAGGTCAGTTTACATAACATAAACCCAAAAGAGATCTGTTTTAGTGTAAAGTGCATCAGATGAAGTCTGCTACAGGGCAGGCAAAGTATCCTTTGTTGGAAAACTTTACAATACCATGTCTGGCTTTAGCCCATGGAAATGCAGACACTGAACGATCATTTTCAGAAGTGGCCAGTATAATGAGAAAGAAGAGAGCAAACTTTGAATGTTACACATTAAATGCTATTCTGTCAGTGAAGAGCTACCTCCGAGTAAAAAATCAGAATTGTACCAACATAGAACTTGAAGAAAACCTTCTCTCCTTCTGTAGAGAGGCCCACAGCACATATGAAGCTAGACAAAAGAAACAACAGATGGGGAGAAAATCAGAGGAACAGGCTAAAGAAATTACTGGAGAAATCAGCATGCTAACTCATATGATCCAAGCTTAAAAAGGCCAAAGTGTTAGGTTTAAATCTGCTCAGGTTTCAGTACCCTGTCCATCAAAGAAGGAAGTAGAAGCTGAGAAGAAAAGGAAAGAAGCCATGGAAATGGTTAAAAAAGCCCAACAGCTCCTAAAAGAGGCAGATAAAGAAGGAAAGGAAGCTGCAATTGCCAGGGAGGCATCAACAAAGAATGAGCAGGGAAGAAACAAAAATTGTACAAAAAACTCGAGAGAGAGCTGCTGAAGAGAATGTCAGGCAAAGCAAAAAATAAAAGAATTTTAAATATATAATTCAGGAATAAATTTTGTAAGAAATCCTAATTATATTTTTAAGCTTTATATTTTTAAATTCAGATACCTGATAAAGTAAGTTATTTTCATTTCATAAGCAGGCTTAGTAAAATTGTTTATGATAAAAAAAAAAAAAATTTACCCACTGTGATGAAACCAGACAGGCATTGTCAGCTACTGTTTGATTGACATGCACATACACTGTTGAAAGGTTAATATTTATTCGTGGGAATAGGGATATAGCATTCCTTTGTTTACAGTATATGTAATGGCAAAACTTTTTTCTACAAGATTTATAAAGTTAAGCAAAACAATAATACCTTTATTTATAGTGTAGATGTCTCCTTGATAGTTTATATTGATTGCATAAAAATGTAAAGTTCGTGTTATTATACTTATGTATAAATATTCAGACTGGTGGAGACAAAAAATATTAGCTTCATTTCAATAATTAATTACACATTAATTAAAATAAAAGTGCCAAATGCTTAGGAGTTATTATATTTACTTTGGTTTAATACTTTGATATATTAGATGGAATACAGATCCAGATTTTTCTCTGGAACATTACTTCAGAATAAAAAAAATTTGCCTGAAGACAGTGCATGTTCATATCTGGATATTCTGAGTGGGAACTGTATACAGTGTACTGTAATTCAGTGTGCTGGCCCCCTGGCCAAGCAGTCTTTCATTCTATTGGAAGGTTGCAATGCTTGTATGGGGAGAGAAAAATGGCTCCACTGATAGTTGTGCTTATTAAATGCAGGCTTTGTCATGTCAGACTTCATTTATTTAGCGATGAATGGCTATAGTTGCCCCAGTGCTTGGCATTATGCTTAAATTCCATAAACCAACCAACAACCAATGTAATACAGTTAGCATTACATCTTAGATTTACATCTAATAATGCCAGCTTTTACTCTATCTTTTCCAGTTTGCTTCTCTATATTTGATTGGGAAGCACTCTATATTTGATATTTTGCCCGTTGGCAACCCCGCATTTGTTTTTTAAAAAACCCAAGATTTGAAAAAAACTCAGAATAAAACCCGGGTTTTATTGGGCCTTTTCAAATTTGGGTTTTTTTTTTGCCAACCTTGCTTGGTGGTCCTTCACACACTGAGACACTTTTAAGTTGAATGCCTTAGTCTGGTGGAGCTTTATCGAATGGTACCTTCCCAGATACCAAGACCATGGGCCGGTCATTACCGCCTCTCTTAAGTCATCTGTTGTGACTTTCGAGAAGTTGAACCCCTCCCCCCTCCCGGTATAGCCTTTTTTTTGCTTTAATTTAATGATTTGTTTTATATCTATTTTTTATTTTTGTTTAAATTAGAGGCGGTTGTGCCCTTTTGAGTGGCTGCCATATACGTCCTAAAGTTAAAAATATAAGCTTTTACTACTTTATAATCACGCATTTCACTCTTCGACTTTTATACAATCTACACTTGTCTGGGGCATCCTCTTCGACATTAAGAATGGTCTGCGAGTATCCCCCCCTCTCTCTATAAACCACTTTCTTTGTTTTCTTTTGATATTTTAAAGGTGAGGAGCAAGATCCTTTGTCGAGTGGACTGTCTACCCTATCAGGAACTGCTTCTAAAGTGACCCCGCTGCCTAATCTCAATGCGGGACCCACTGCTTTGGCAGACGTTCGACTGCCGCAGGGCCAGATGACTCTGGCTGCCAAAGATGACACCGCTGAGTTTGACGATGCGGATTCTTCGTCCGACTTCAATGATGACCCCCAGTAAGTCACCCTGTCTCCGGGTTGGGGCTGAGAGGGATTGGGCACTTTTATAAATGCATCTTCCTGCCCTTACTATATTTTTGGCAGTAGTAAAGGCGAAGCGAGTGGAAGGGCTGAAATGGGGAATCTTTATAATAATTCCATGACTTCCACACTTCAACATCTACCACTTTGTCATAATCATTTTGTCTACGCGAAAAGTACTTCATAGTTATGGGATGTTATGTAGTGTAGTATCTCGTCCATTCAGGTTTCATCCCTGGACTTTAGCCTCCCAGCATGTCCCCACACAGCCTCCTCCATGCACAGCTATCATACTCATCCTCCGCGGTCTGCCCTTTCTTCTCATTTTACGTGGTCTTCCGACCCTTCTCACTTCCCGACACTCGCTCTCGTATATTATCTTCTTCACGAGTCTATTCTCATCCTTTTTTTTACATATCCATACCACCTCTGAAGACTGTTACAACCTCATTCACACAATAAATATCTCTTAGCGAGTCCTTCCTCACTTTATCCACCTTTCGCATACCAAACACCGGTCTCAAGTTGTCCATTTACACTGCTCTCGCTAGAGAATTTGCCTTCTTCCATACCATAGTCTCGCTCCCATATAACAACGTTGGCACCAAGATACTCTAATGTACCTTCCTTACATATTCCACACTCAAACCTTTGTCATTCACGCACGCTCTAATCACCCAGACTTTTCTACCATTTAAAAACTTGTGGTCGCAATCCATTTCATCTGTACCATTATCATTTACACTTCATCCTAGATACTTAAAACTTCGCATTTGTTAAAAGTTGACACCAGAGAGATCATATCCCATTCTTACCCCGACATATCATTAATTTACTCTTTTCTGTATTCATTTTGAGCCCCAACCTCTCATAAACCCTGATAAAAGCTTCGATCACCATTTCAAGATCCCTCTCTCTTCGCCACCAACACCAAGGCATCAGTATATACCAACATAGATACAGGTCATCCCTCACCAATTTTATAACCATTTCCCTCATTCTCCCCTTAAGAGTCCTGGTTGCCGTGCTGACGGGACTCAACGCCCCGTCCGGCTCCAGCTTAGCCTCTCCTTCCGCTAACATCTACTTGGTGTTTGGGGGGAGCTGCACGTCCTCTCGGTCTGCGTGTAAATTAGGGAAGCCCCATCATTGGGTTGAATTGAACTATCTGCAGGGCCGTGGAAAGTTGTGCTTTCCCTCTCGTTCCCTCACAGCATTCCTTTTACTACGACTATCCCCTCTATTTTGCCTAAGCTTAAGGACCTGAGCAGTTACCTCATGCCGTATCAGAAGAGTGGCTTTGGAACCTCTATAAACAACGCCCTTTAACGCCTGCAGATCCTAGTAAAGATATCCACCCTGCCTCTGGCTGCTCAGTTGGAAGCTGCGACCATTGGGTTAACCGGTCCACTAGGCAAAGTTCTGGTCGTTGCACAGGTGCGAACATCAATCTTTAACGCACCCACGGTGGAGTGGACGTTCGTACGTTGGCAAGCTTCCAAAATTGACAATTTCTGACTATATCCCCCCTCTTGAAATCCTCATCCAACCTTGGTAGGTAACTAATGACGAAACCACTCTGACTGGTGGAGGGCTTTCCTCGAACCATCTTTGTTTGAAAGGTATTTACACTTTGCCATCTATGGAGCTTTTTCCAGCCACTTCATCCTCGCTCTCTCTCAGCGCTACCTTCTTCTACCACTATCCTCTCAACCTTTTGTCTACCCACAAGAAGTTCGATGGTGTATCTCCGAGCGAAATCCCTGCTACAACTGAAACCTGGAGGAGAAACATAACATACCGTTCCCAGTGCGCTGCAAGGAGGTACCCTCCTTTGTACATGGAGGACCAACGCGTCCTCTCGGCCTCAGTGCCCGCAAGAATAGACCCGACACAAGTAACCTCCACTCTGGGTCTAGGTCTAGGGAAAGCTGGTGTGTCCACCATGTCCTATTATCCCCCGTTTCATTGAACCCTTCTTATACTGCCCATCCTGGACTACGACTCTGGCTCCTCTTCCATTGGATGTTGGGCGTGGCGACTCGGACCTTGCCGAGCCCTGTTACTAAGTCAAATCCGCAGCTCCGACCCGCCTACTACGCCACGTGTAGGATTTGGTCTGGGGTTCCCAAGGATTGGTGTAATGGCGTATACTGCTCGTCCTAGCAGGCAGGGGTAGTGAATTTTAAACAATGGCTATTATGTCTCCTTTAATTCTCCACTCAATCTTGGTGCATGGGCTTGCTTCCCTCTCGCCACCTTCCACCGATAGAGGAGCTTAACTTCTATTGCTATTGGATCCGCCTTCTGATAGCTCCGCCTATTCCAAGGATGTGCTCTCCCCCCACTGTGCTGTCTCAGGGGCCTCCCCAAGTCTCTCGTAGCGGAGTGTGTTTTCCTCTCTCCAATTAATACGGGTTCGGGTGCTTTCCCCTTAACCCCTTTTGCAGATTTGCCTTCGGGCGACGCTAGTCTAGTGGCGTGCCCCCTACACTTTCTCATGAGTCCCCCCCCCAAAAAAAAAAAATTATCTTTTCATAGAGGGTGCTTCACCCTCTAAAATTGCCACAGGTCTGGGGGTTTGCCCTTTACTTTCTTTCGAAAAGTTATCGCCAAGTGACTCTACTTGGAGGCAAGGTCCCCATTTACTTTCTCAGAGGCCTGGAAAGGACGCTCCGCCTCGGTTCTCGGCCCCGCTGATGGGCTCGATGAACAACTTAAGCTCCCTCAGAGGGATAGGAGGCGGTGTCGTCCCGTGGGCCTTGCCAAGACACCTCGTCGATCCGAGATTTGTTACGTTAATGGGAGCGGGCATGCTGCCCCTTGTGCAGTTCATAAGAGGCCATAGGCACTTTGAGTCAACGGTTTGGGATACCTTGCACCTATATGTTGAGACTAGATGGAGGCCGATCTTGAGGTGGAGATAGTTTCGGAGGTGACTCCTTCCAAGATGACCCCCGTAAGGGGCGCAGCGATTTGCGTTTCTGGCCGCCGTGCTGACAGGACTCAGCGACCCGTCCGGCCCCAGCTTAACTTCTTCTCCTTCCTTCAGACAGCCTCTATTTCTCCCCTACTTCGTCACTTCACCTACAACCTCTCCCACAACCTTCTTTGGTCGCCCTCTATTTTTACAGGGTAGATGCCGACCCTCTTCACAGCCAACTATCCCGGATCGGGGCTGAGCGGGAAGGAGACAATGTTCCCTAACCCATGAGCTCCTGTTTGGCATGGTAGGTTTTTAACAACCTGCTTCCTCACATCCCTTTTCCTTTTCTCTTCACCCTCTATCAACTTTACGCCGCGTCGAAGGTGGAGCCGCCAGGCCACCAGGCGGGAGGAGTGGTCTTGAATGGCGGCACCTGGCCCTGCCAGGCCTGTACGCACCCCTTGCAAGGCGGGCTACTGCGAGGGGTGATGAGTGTGTGCATCCCGTGAAAAGTTTAGGGTCATCATGCCCAATGATGCAAATATAAAAAAAAACTTTCCCTTTTCCCCTCACAATCGTCGGAGCCGCCCTCGGGCAGCCCCACAGGAAAAAATGGAGGTCCCCCTCCTTGTGCTCTCGCAGGGGACCCTCTAAATTTCTCTAACCGGAGAAGAGGCTTACTCCTCTCATTCACCTAGGGGTGTAGGGGACTCCCCCTCATCCCCTTCTCTGGAGGTGCTTTCGGGCACCTCCCTCTTCCCAGTCGCAGACCCCCTTTTCTTTCAAAGGGGACTGTCAAGAAAGCCAGCAGGCAGCCCATAGCCGACCGCTCCCTATTGAAGCGCCTCGGTAGGGCAAACCCCCTTAGGGGAGAAAGGGAAACCAGGCCTCATCAGTCGCTTCCCTCAAAAGATTGCTGGCAAGAATATTGAACCTTGCCGGGGTCAAGGCCTGTGCCTCCCCAGACTTGACTTGTGACAGCGCTGCCAATGAGGCCTGTGAGGCTTGGGGAGGGGGATGGCCAACTGGAGGCCACCCCTGAGATAGACATGGTCCTTGAGGAAACCCAGCATCAGACGGTAGGGCCTTTCATGGGAGCGAATCCAAGCTCGGCGCAAAGCACCGAACTCGAGTCCGCCCCTATGCAAGGTCCTCCTCAAACGGCTAGTGTTTCCAAGGCAGTACAAAGAATTGAGGGATCTCCGACCGGTGCCCCTTAGACTGCAAGGACCTTCTCGATCTCGGAGAAGGACCTAGCTGAAAGGCCAGTCCACCTGGCCTGGGGGCTCCTGCCGGCGGAGGGGAGAAGCGGGTTCATTCCCCGCACTCGCCTCCTAAAAAGAAAAGACTCGGGGCTCCTCTCCATCCGCGGGGGATGCGGGGACGGATGGGTCTGCTGCCACTTCGGTAAGTGACCAAGCCAAGATTGGCACATCCGGCCCCTCTGCACCCCCGGGTGTGGAGCCCCTGACTAAGCACAAAAGTGTTTTCGAGCCAGCTGGCAGCATTTTGGCCAAGGGCCACATGATCCATCAGAGGAGACCTTTAGCTAGTGTAATTGGTAGAGAGAGTAAATGTGACCCATTTCTCGGAGGAAAGCCTTATGGCGAATACGGCAGATCCCTCCGAGGCGGCCAAGATAAGTTCTCTTCGGAGACCTGATGCAACCCCGGTGAGTCTGACGCCGCACTCTACCATGAACTTTGTGAAAGTAGTTTATGCAAGGGAGCTTGTTGACTACTACATAGAGAGCATCATCTTAGAACTGACCGACCATTGGGCCTTCAAGATCGAACGTGTGATGAGAAAACAGGGAGGGGCTTCGAGACCCACCCCTACACTCTTCGTCACATTCGACTGTGACAAGCTCCCTGAGTCGGTGCGTGCCGGTTGATACCGCTACCGCGTGAAGGTATTTATGCCACTGCCGCGGCGGTGCTATTACTGTCACCGCTTTGGCCATACGAATCGCTCATGTAGACGTGCAAAGTCGGGGTCACCCGAGGTATGTGTAAATTGCTCCAAGGTCGCACACGATAAGTCCAAATCGTGTGTGGCCAAGTGTGTCAATGGCGGAGAGCCGCACCCCGCTTCTTCGAAGCAATGTGGCGCATATCTCTTTGAGAAAGAAATCGTGGCCGTTCAGGCCCAGGATCGACTCTAATTCCGCGAGGTTAAGGACCTGGTCTTGGCGCGCCCAGCTCTGCCTGGGCCTTGTTACGCCTGAATGGTTAGAAAGACACCCTCTGCTCCTGGCCCATCCAGGCCAACGAGCACGGTCGCTTCCCCCTTCCCCAAGTGTGACTGTTTTCCGTAAGGCGAAACAGCTACGCGCCTCCACCGAGTCGTTAGACTCACAAGAGGCAACTCCCGTGAAGTTGGTCGCCAGGCAATCTTCCGGGGTTCCTAAAGCTGTCCCCCGAAAGGAGGACAGCCTCCGGGAAGGGTACGGCCATTCCCGTGAAGGTCTTCTGTTCGAAGAGGGCCCCCGCGTCTCCACCGAGCTAGGCCTGGAGGGTATATTTCTTCAATGGAATTGCCGCTGACTCCTGGCCAACTGGGAGGAGCTGCGGAGGCTCGTCTCGTCCCGTTCCCCGCCAGCTATTTTTCTGCGGGAGACCATGCTAAGCGCGTTTTCCCTGCCCGCCCTCCCAAGGTATAATGGTTTTGAGACTCCACTACGGCTCGGGGATGCGCGGTTTACACCCGGCATGATGTCTCTGTTCTTCTTTTCACTTTAGACACCTCCTTTCAGGCAGGGGCTGTACAGCTTCACCTGGATAGGAAGTATACTATTATTTCTGCGTACATTCCACCGTTAGCTGACTTCGACGCCGTGGAACGGTTACCGAGACCCTTTCTCTTGCTCGGAGATCTGAACGGCAGGCATCCTCTCTGGGGAGATTACTCAATAAACCCCAGAGGACAAGTCCTTTGCGATCTGTTCGAAGAGCTTGAGATAGGTGTCCTAAATGTCGATGAGTTTACCCATCACTGCCCGAGAACCGCTTCATTTACTTACCTTGATCTATCTTTGTGCTCTTCGGATGCACAGCCTGATTTTGATTTAGGGGTGGTCGATGACCTCTATGGTAGTGATCACTTTCCCATTCAAATATTATTTTCAGGGCAACTGTCTCCTGAGAGCCCAACTCGGTGGTGCTTGGCGCGGGCGCGGTTGCCAGCATTTCAGGAAATGACTGAATTCTCTCTCTCAGTCGAGGAGTTTAGGTCGGTAGATGAGGCCGTTGAGTTCTTCTCCCGGCAATCTCATCGCCTCGGGCCTGACTACTATTCCGAGACTATCTGGCCGTTTTGCACGCCGACCACTCCCGTGGTTGTTGGCCGAGTGTGAGACGGCCCTCAAACACAAGCGTTATGCATACATGCGCTATAAGCGCTGCCCGAACGATTTCACTGTCGCTGAATTTCGTCGGGCTAGCGCTAGGTTCCGGTATATTTCGAAGCACGCCCGCCACTCTTCTTGGCGGGCATACGTGTCTTCACTTAACGGGGAGACCCCTCTGGCAGAGGTGTGTAGGCTAGTCAAAAGGATTCTGGACAAGTTCTCGCAGGATCCCCCTCCCGTTCTCCTGGAGAATAGGACCGCAATCTCGGACCCCGCGTCCGTGGCAGAATCCTTCGCGACCGCTTTCTCCGTATTCTCTAGCTAGTATGCTGCTCCGCCAGCATTCATTCACGTCGTGTTGGTCGCGGAAGGCCGCCGGCTGGACTTTACCTCCAGAGGCGGAGAACCCTTCAACGTCCGTTTTACTGTGAGTGAGTTGCGTTCCGCTCTTGCTTTGTGCGCGTACACCGCCCATGGTCCGAACGATGTCCCGTACACCATGCTTCGACACCTGGGTGAGCGAGGCATGCCCTTTCTGTTAGATTTGTTCAACAGGATCTGGGTGGAAGGTCTTCTCCCAGACTCCTGGCGAATCGCTACTGTGCTCGCCTTTCGCAAAACCGGGGAGAGATCACTCTACTCGGGCCGTTTTCCGCCCAATCTCTCTAACCTCTTGCCTGTGCAAGTTGATGGAGAAATTGGTAAATGTTAGATTAGCTTTTTCCCTGGACAGCGGAGGCCATCTGTCTTCTGCACAGTGCGGCTTCCGCAAGTTCCACTCCGCGTCGGATGTTCTGCTCCGAGTGGAAAATGCCGTCTGCGTGGCCTTTCTTCGTACACAGCACTACGCCACGATGTTTTTCGATCTGGAGAAGGGCTATGATATCGCATGGCGATACAGTATCATGGAGACACTCCACACGATGGGGACGAGGGGACGCCTCCCAATGTTTATATCTGAATTTTTGCGAGATCGTCGATTCCGCTTACAGCGGTGGGGGGGGAGCCCTCTCCGGCCCAATAGAGCAGTAAGAGGGTGTCCCGCAGAGAAGTGTCCTCAGTGTCACACTCTTTGTTTGCCCTAAGCATCAACGGCATAGCATAACCTCGGTGCTGCCGGAAGATGTTCTCGCTACGCTCTACGTGGACGACCTTTCGATATCTTTTGGCGCGGCCCAGATGCCAACTCTGGAGCGTCGACTCCAGGCATTGAACCTTGTCTCTCGCTATGCCGAAGCGCACAGGTTTCGGTTTTCTTTGGCCAAGACTAAGGTGAGGCACTTCTGCGGCCATCCACGGCTACACCCCGACCCAGATTTGTTTCTTAATGGGGTGCGCATGGAAGTGGCTGAATCACACCGTTTCCTTGGTCTTGTATTTGACTGACGCCTCACCTGGGAGGCTCATATTCTCAGCCTTAGGGTCTCTTGTACCCGCGCCATGGATATTCTCCGCTCCGTGGCGTTTAGCGCTTGAGGCGCTGATAGGGCTATTGCCTTACTTTTTTATCGATCTTTTGTTCGTTCGAAGCTCGACTACGGATGTGAGTTTTATGTATCCGCAGCCGAGCGTTTATTGCGGAAGGTGGATTCGATTCACCACACCGGCCTTCGCCTTGCGACCGGTGCCTTCCGCACTTTCCCCATTGAGAGCCTGTTGGTCGATGCTGGGGAGATACCGCTCGCTCTACGCCGCGTACAGTGCACCACTCGCCTGTACGCGCGAGCCCGGCGCCTTCCTTAATCTCCAACAGCTTTCACATCATCCGCAGCTGATCTCGACGGTGCCTATGCCCCTGAGAGACGCGTCATACCCTAAGTCGGTTGGCTTTAGGGCCAGGAAACTCCTTCGAAAGCTAGGTAGGCTCGGTCCTTTGGCGCCTCTGGTTCTGCCCAGGATGCCACCCTGGAGGGTACCACATTTGGCTATTTGTCGCCTCGCTTCTGCTCCTACCGGGAGTATTGCGTTCGACCTTTTTGGTGCACACCGTGTCACGCTGGTACCGTGCCAATGTATACGGATGGCTCCAAGTCCCAAGAAGGGGTCGGCTTCCACGCCGTATCCCCTCTGTTTGAAGTCAGCGGGGCAATACATCACTCGTTACGGTAGATTACGCGACGTGCTCGGTTCGGAGACCGGATTGTGATGTATAGCGACTCACAAAGCGCCCTGAGTGCTCTCGGGGCATTGGAATCTCCGCATCCCCTGGTTCGCGATATCCGTGACGCCACGGTTTTGGCAAGCCGGGCTGATGTCGAGATTATCTTCTGGGTTCCTGGACATGCAGGAATTGCGGGGAATGAGGGCGCCAAAGAGTCCGCGAGGACTTCCCGACCGGACCAGCGTTTCGTTCTTCCTCACACCGACTACATGGCAGGAATACGGGCAGCTCTTCGGGCTGCTTGGCAAAGAAGATGAGAGACGGTCGAAGGGAACTTAAAGTTGCGTGCCATTGCGCTGCGACTGTTCCCATGGACCTACCCCACAATGCCGCGAAGGCTTCATGTTGCTTTCTGTCATCTCCGAATTGGGGCACACTCGCCGGACGCACCGCCATTTGATGGTGCGCTTCCCATGTCCTACTGTGAAGACTGCGTTGTCCCCCAGTCTCGGCGATCTTCGCGCACATTACCTGTCCGCGTACCGGGATCGGCGGGGTCGCTACCGCCTGTACCTTGTACTCGGGACGAGTTCGTGCACCTTGACTGTTGGACTGATAGACTTTTGGGGGGAGGCTGGCTTTCTCCCTTTTATTAGGTTTTTTTTTGTCATTGTTGTTTTCTTTGTAGGTCGCACGCTCCTGCGCCGGAGGGAGTGGGACCTCCACCCGACTCCGGAGCTTTCTTCCTAATTGTTGTCATCTTCCCTTTTTATCGTTTTTTGTTTTCAAATTTTTTTTTAAAGTAGCCTAGAGCTAGGCTGTTTGATTCAGGCAACTTATGCCCAAGTGGGCAGTCGCCAGTAGCCCCTTTAAAAAAAAAAAAAAAAAAAATCCTCCTCAAACCGCACGGGCCTGCGAGGACTCACAAGGAGAAGATGGGTCTCCTTCCTTGACTGGTGCCCCTTTAAAAGTAAAGTTATTCCCCATCTCGGACAAAAATCTTTCTGAGGACGGTAACGCCAGCTTTGAGCCCCCTTCCTGGGGTGGACACAACCGGGTACATCTCTCATTCTCCCCTCGAAACCAAAAAAAAAGCAAGAAGAAATAATTCAAGGCTAGGGGGTCCTCTTCTTCGGCGCGTTCTCTTGGGACCAACCGATGCGCTGCTGTTTCGGCAAGCGACCAGGCTAAAACCATCATGTCGGGGCTCTTAATTCAGAGACTACATGGCGTTTTTGAACCCACTCTCTTCATACGCCTCTCCACAGATGGCAGCATGTTGGCGAAAAGCTATATGCTCCATCAGATGAGAGTATTACCTAGTTTGACTGGTAGAAAACCAAAGGTGACCCGCTTTTCGAAGGGGAGCCTTCTGGCAAATGAAGCGGACCCTTCCCATGCGGCCATGATCAGCGACCTTCGGACACGTAATGGCTCGCCAGTGGTGGGTGCTATCCCGCATTTCACCATGAACTTCTGGATAGGATTGCTTTATGCGAGGCAACTCGTGGAATGCTTCTTAGACAACATTACAGAAGAGTTGGCTGACCAAGGAGCGGTTAAGGACGAACGGTCGATTGTGACAGGCTCCTTGAGTCGGTGCGTGCCGGTTGGTATCGCTACTGCGTTGAAGGCATTCTTGCCACTGCCGCGCAAGTTCTACTACTGACACCGTTTCAGGCATACAAATCGCTCTTGTAGACTTGAAAAATGAGATTCATCCAGGCTATGTAAGTTGCTCCAAGCCCGTACACGATGTCCTTATCTTGTGTGACCAAGTGTGTCAATTGCGGAGAACCGCACCCTGCTTCCTCGAAGGAATCTGCCGCGTATCTCCTGGAGAAGGAAATGTGCGAGGCTAAGTACATGCTGCTGGGGCGCCCAGCGCTAACTGAGATGTCTTATGTGCCTCAATATATAAAAAAAAGACACCCTTTGTTCATGGCACCTCTAGGCCTTCGAGCACGGTCGCTTCCGTGCTCATTCTGTGAGTTCCCCACCCTTGGCGGCACCTAAAGTTCACACCTAGGCTCGGTAAAACCAGGGCTTTCCCGCCTCCCCCCTGTAACCATCTCCATCGTTAGACTTAGAAGGCAAACTCCCTGAAGATGGTCTTGAGGCCGTCTTCTGGTGTCACAAGTTGTCCCCCGAAAGAAGGACAATACCAAATGGTCTTCGCCGCCTACGCTCCGAGCCAATGCGGTATCTTCCAAAGGATGGCGGGACCCCCTCACATCAAAGGTTTCGAAGCGGAGGGAGGAAAAGACTCGCATTGTTCGACCAACAGCGTACTGCGAGCTTAGGGTTGGAGAGCATATTCTTTCAATCGAATTGTTTTCATGGTAGTGGCCACTATCCCAGTCGGTGGATGTAGTCGTTGAGTTCTTAGTCCGACATGCATAACTACTATTCTAGAACGTCTGGTCGTTTTACACGCCGTCCCCTTACTTGGAAGCCGGCCGAGTGTGATACTGCCCTGAGACTGAAGTGATATGTCTACATGCGCTAGAAGAGCCGCCCGAACAATTTCACCCTCAGTGAGCTAGGGCTAGGTTCCAGTATGTTTCGAAGCACGCCCGCTTCTTTTTCACTTAAAAAGAAGACCCCTTTTGCAGAGGTGTGGAAGAGAGTCAAAAAGGATTCGGGGCTAGTACTATCAGGCTCCCCCTCCCCTCCCTTTCTCGAGAAAAACGGGACCACAATCTCGGATCCCGCGTCCGTGGCGGAGTCTTTTGCGATTACTTGCTCCGCTATCATTCAATGCACGTCGTGATCTCGCTGAAGTCATCCACTGAATTTTACCCCCAGAGCGAAGAACCCTTCAACAACAGATTTACGTTTAGTGAGTTGCTTTCCACCCCCGCTTCTTGCCCGGACACCGCCTCTGGTCGGGATGATGTCCCGTATGCCATGTTACGACACCTATGGACCTGAGCGGGGCATGGCATTTTTGTTAGATTCGTTCAACAGGATCTGGACAGAGGGTATATTCCTGACGAATGGATCCTGTGCTCGCTTTTCGTAAAGCGGGTAGAGATCACTCTACCCAGGCGTTTCCGCCCAATTTCTCTAACCTCCTACCTGTATAAGTTGATAGCGAAATTAGTAAATGTTAGATTAGCCTTTTTCTTGGACAGCACACGGAGCAGACCTTGTTAAAATTGTTATTCGACCAGATCGACTTTTAAAAAAATTGAAAAGAAAAGTTATTGTTTTAAATCTCTAACAAAGAAGTCGGAAATTATGTGATCGACGACCTTCGTTCACTCGTTCGTGTTTAACCATACTCAAAAACTATCGGACTAATTTCTCCCAAATTTGGTGGAGCACTAGTTAGTCTAGAAGGAAACTATTAGTTTTTTTGGCAAGATAATTTGGTGCAGATTATCTAATCGCAAACATGTTTTAATTTGTTTGTTTACACGATATATAAATGAAGCATCGAACGCATATTAAGATATTGCTTTTGCTATATAGATTGCTGAGCTTAGCCTTAATACGTGAAATCATATAAACAACTAAATGTTGGAAATTTGTTAATCATAAAAATTTTAAAACTAGAAATTTGTAAAAGTAAAATAACAATTAATAACTATACATAGAGAAATTAAAACATGTTAGCCATTACATAATCTCAACATTAACACTTGCAGCTTCAAAGATATAATTTTTATTTAATAAATTAATAAGGAAAAAACCCGGCTCTTGGTCAAAACTAATAGTTTACTTCGTGGCTAATGCTCTAGTTCTCTACTATTTTTTTTAGAAATCGATCCACTATTTTTTGAGTAAGTTTGAACAAAAAAGAACGCCATCGATCACATAATTTCCTACTTCTTTGTCAGAGATTTCTAATACTAACCTTTGTTTTAATTTTTTTTTTAACAAGGTATGCGCCGAAATGTCCTAGACCCTGAAAAATGCTATCTGCAAGGCTTCCCTTCGTAAACAGCATTACCCCACGGTGTTGATCCGGAGGCCTATGATACAGCATGGCGATGCAAAATTATGAAGAACCTCTACATGATAGGGGTCTAGGGAATGCTTCCCAATTCTCATATCTGAATTTCTAGAAGATCATCGATTCTTCGTACGAGTGAGGGGAGTTCTTCGTACCAATAGAGCAGGGAGATGTCGTCGCGCTTTTTTACCTGAGCATCAACGGTTTCACTTCAGCCCTGCCGTAAGATGTTCTCGCTACGCTCTACTTATACGACCATTCGATATCTTTCGGTATGGCCCAAATACCAAATCTGGAGCGTGAACACCAACAAGCATTGAACCGCATAACGAGCATCTCTCGTTATGCTGAAGTGCACCGGTTTCGGGGTTTATTGACAAAGACTAAGGTACTGCGCTTCTGCCGCCGTGCACAGTACATTATGCGTTTGTACGCGCGGGCTCGTCGTCTACCTCAGTCGCCAACTGCTCTCATCGCATCCGCGGCCGATATCGACAGTACTATGGTCGCCGAGACTCCATTTATACCCTAAGCCTTTCGCGTTTACGGTTAGGAAACTCCTCCTAGACCTCGGTGTAGCTCTCGTGTCGGTGGCCGCTCTGGTTCTGCCCAGACACCGCCTTGGAGGGTACCACTTGGACTAATTTTCGCTACGCCTCTACTTCTAAAGCTTCCACAGTGCTAGGAATACTGCGTTCGACCTTTTTGGAGTACAATTCATGCCACGCTGGATCAGTGCCAATGTACAAAGATAGCTGTAAGTCCGAAGAGGGGTCGGCTTCCATACCATATCCCCTCTACCAGGCTCAGCGTGTATCTTCACAGTAACCATGACATGGCATACGACACCATCCGGACCTTGTGCTCTGAATTCAGTTTTCTAAGTTTTTTTTACTTTGTGTACCTTTTTTGTAAGAGCTGTAAATAAGTTGGGTTAGTTAAAACGTTATTAGGAGGTGGTCGAATGGGCCTGCGGAAAGTTTGCCTAGTTGTTTTAGTATGTAAGTGAGGGAAGAAGTTATTTCTGGAGAGTGGGTTGTGTTTGCATTGTCGAGCTATTCTTGTTGGACGATTTCTATTGTTCAATATGTTTAGTGAGTGGACGTGCTCGATTATGTTGTTGCATCTTGGTCCTTCGTTCTGAGTTCAGGTTAACAACGCGTACTGGTTTGTCTGGTCGAGGAGCTGAGAGTGTGGAATAAGGCAATGTGGATGTTTAGTATTTATGTAATTATTGCTGCTCCTTTCGGATACCGTTGGTGCTGTATTAAGGAAGGTTGAGGGAGCGGATGGGATGCAGGTCGACTAGTGTTTGCAATCTCTGCCTCGGATATGGTGCATTTGAAGTAGTCACTGAGTTAGCAGGTGGTACCCATCGCCGAGAGAGAGGATGGAGTCTCCTATCCCTTACAGGGATAGGGAGATTCCATTCTTCAAAGTCCTCTTCTCTGGATTGGTTCGCCACTTGCAGGCGGCCCACGCTCACCTCAACCGAGTGTCAATTTTTGTGTTTGCTTCCTTTCATTTCTCGTGACGTTAGAAATTTATTCATGTATCAGGGTGACCCTTTTATTTAAGGTGAGTAGCACCTTTATGCGAAGAGAGTACCAACATACACTTTACATCTCTTATCCCTTGCTTTTTCAGATAGCTCTCACTGGAAATACTTGATACACACATACCTGCCCCCTTCTCAACCCACCCCAAGTTCATTCCCCCACACTCCCTCGGTTATTCTTCTTATACGGCCATTAAGAATTTTTACATGCACTTTACCTACAACACTTGTAAAACTTCTCCTTCCCTTTTACCCATGCAACGACACTATCACTGCACTTTCCCACTCCTCTGTGAATGAATTAAATTTTCCCGTTCCATCTTTACCGTTAGACTTCCGTTCGGATCTCAACCTTTCTGAGCCCAATAGAAAACGAAGTTTTTTTGTTCACAGGGTGGTGGTGTGGCGAAGAGCGAACAAAGTTGGTGTTAATGTCGAAGTAACACCCAAAGAAGAAAGCGAATGTGTCATTTTTGGACTAGTTTTGCGTTACGAGTACACTAACACTGTGACCACTATCTCTGATTCAAGAACAGTCACGCTTAATATTCCTGTTTTCATCAATGTAGGACCAGTTATTTAAGGTCGTTGGTAATAATATCCTGCAATGTGTGTGCGGGGGGGGGGGGGAGACCAGCTGGCCTCGTATGATTACTGTAGACTCCGCTTGTGGTTTTGGTTTGTCGTTTTCCCAGTTTTTATCTTGTAAGGAATAATTTTGGCTCTGCTTTTCTCCGAATTGCAATGCCCATTAATTTTAGCTCGTTCGCAAATTCAGTGTCGTTTCTGGAGGCTTTAGTTAGTTTGGGGCTCTATTCTGCGGCGAGCAAAAACCATCCAACCTCTACTGTAAGTGATTAAATGTAATTATACTCACTTTCCTGAAATGAACACCTTAACTACTCATAATCCCAGTGGATAAAACAAATAACTTTACCGTTTCTGCTTTAATGAAATTGCTTGTTATATTCTACTATACAGGAAAAGGGACTAGGAAAGTTTTTTCACGCAAGTTCAATGCATCGCGCATCTCGAAAAGCAACTAGTAATAATAAACATGACCAGCCTGCATCTCGTTTCTTTCATGTACATACAGAAGGTTTGAACTATTAATCCAAGTCCATCTTCAGAAGAGCATTAGCTGCTCGATCCAAAACTCTAGATTCCCGCATTTTAGCAAGAGCATGAACGAAGTCTTCGACTGCTATCGGGGGGAGGTCCTCTTCATCGGAATCACTGCCCGAGTTGGGTTGGAATCTGGAAATTTGAGAAAACGGCAAAGGGATAATTTTTAAATTTATGAATCTTAAATTTGAGAATTTAAGCGGGTTTGTTTCAGGGAAGGGAATTTAATGCGGACACGCCACTATTTATGGCTGGAAGCATAAAGGGAGCCAAGCTACCGCCACCAAGAGAGAAAGCCCCGGGAAATCGGCACATGCTACCCCATGAAATTTAACAACATGGGGTTTATAAATGGGGGCAGGACCCATCGAGATTACCGCCGATCGTCCCTCACTCGTGATCTCAATCTGCTAGGTCCAAACGGGAAGGGAAGAAACGACACCCCCCATGAGAAAGGTGAGGGGGGTGGGGGTCCATAAAGCGGATATAGAGTGATTGCGACCAAGGCCATATTCGCCACACTTAAAATTTGAGACTAGGATTAGATTCTCTACAATTTCCAATACCAAACCGAACAAAGTAAGAAGCAGCAAACACGCTCCGGTGACCAACACCAGAGAGAGTAAAAGAAAAGAGAGTGAGTGGGCCAGCCTCCTAAAAAGTCAGATAGTACACAAGTCTGCGAACAAGAACACGTCCAGCGTAAGAGGGACAAGCGGTTGCGACCCCGCTCGTCTCGATACAGACAAGTAATGTGCGCGAAGATCTCCTAGAGTGCGACTCGAGGGAAATGTACAGAAATATCTGAGTGACAAAGACGTAAGGTGATGGCGAGAGTTCTATTAACTGACAGTGTACCCAATTCTAAGGCATTACTGTAGATCAATGGGAAAAGCCGCGGCGGAATGGCATGCAACTGTAAGTTCCCCTAGCCATGATTTTTTTTTTTTGGGGGGGGGAGGGGCGCTCATTCCCCGCAATTTCGACGTCCAGAAAGTTAGCAGAAGATAATCGCTACATCCACCCGGCCTGCGGCAATCGTGGTACCATAGAGACCCCGAACAAAGGGGTATGGAGATTCCAATGCCTCGTGAGCATCGAGTCGCTAAAGATTATAAGTCCCCTCTCCGAACTGGGTATGAGGCGTTATCTCCCGTACCGAGCGGTGTATTGCAACCAGCTCAGCAGCAAAAAACAGACGCAGCGCCTGGTAAAGCCCCGTTGACTTCAAACAGAAGGGATCCGGCGTAGAAACCGACCCCCGTCTGGGACTTGGAGCCATGCGTATATACTGGCAGGGATCCAGCGTGAAACAAAGTGTGCTCCAAAAAGGCCGAACGCAATACTCCTGGCGCTGTGTAAGTTTTTGAAGTTGAGGTCTGGCGACAAATAGTCAGGTGGTACCATCCAGCGAGGCATCCTGGGACCGAGAGGTACACGGAGGTCTCGAGGAGTATCATAACCGTAACCCAAAGGTCTTGGGAATGGCGTCTCTCGGCGGCATCGGCACCGTTGAGATAGGCCGCAGATGTGACTGTAAGAAACGCCGGGTTCACGGGTACAAGCATATAATGAATGTGTACGGCGCAGAGCGAGTGACATCGACAAATAAGCTCAAAATGGGGGATGTGTGGAAGGCACCTGTAGCCAAGCAGAGACCGGTGTGGTTGATCGAGTCCACCTTGCGTAATACCCGCTAGGCTGCAGATGCATAAAACTTTCATCCGTATTCAAGCTCCGAAAGAACAAAGGATCGGTAGAAAAGCAAGGTTCTTCAGCCATGGCTGCGAGTATGAGCCTTCCAAGTGAGGCATTGATCGAAATAAAGACCACGGAAAATGTAAGAATTCACCACTTCCAGGCGAACCCAGTTTAGGAACAAGTTCGGGTCTGACTGAGGCCGTGGATGGTGGCATAAGTGAACCACCATAGCCTTGGCCTTGGAAGACAGCAACCTGTGCTATTCAGCATAGCTAGAGATGCGGCTCAACACCTGTTGGAGACGCCTCCAGAGTTGGCATCTAAGAAAAAAAAAAAAAAAGAGATGGAAAGGTCATCTAGGTAGAACGTAGCGAGAACATCCTCCGGCAGCACCGAAGTGATATGTTTGATACCTAGGGCAAAAGTATGACAGAGGAAAAAGGCTAATTTAACTTTAATGAATTTCTCCATCAACTTGCACACGCAAGTTGATGGAGATTGGGCGAAAAGCAGCCGGATTAGACTATCTTTCCAGTTTGCGAAAAGCGAGCGCAAATCTAAAAAAAGGCCATGCCTTGCTCACCTAACTGTTGAAGCATTGCATACGGGACATCGTCAGGGGCGGGGTCGGAGTATAAAGGGAGAGCGGAACGCAACTCACACAATGTAAAGGTGTCGAGATTTTACGCACCTAAGGCAAAGTCCAGTCGGGAGCCTTCAGCGACATCTGGCGACTGCTTACTTGCGCCTAAGTCGTCATACTCACCACAGCCTACTATTAGGTTATGTTAAAAAACAACAATAAGAAAAGGACAAAGGCTGAAAAAAAACCTACAAATAAAAGGCAACAAGAAGGAAGCGGGCTCCGGCGGCGGGGGTAGGCCAGTCTTTCATTGACGCAGAAACATGCGAGCTACAACATACATTCAAAGGAAAGAGGAAGCAGGCCAGCCTTCTCAAAAAGTGGCATAGTACGCACGTCTGTGTGCACGAACGAGTTCCGAGTACCATGGTCAAGCGGTAGCGACGCCGCTCGTCCAAGTACCGGGACAGCTAACGTGCGCCAAGATCACCCAGACTGGGACATTCAACAAAAATATGCCGACCAGTTTTGGGGACAACGCAGTCGTCACAATAAGGAGCAGGCGAGCGCTCAATCAAATGACAGTGCGTCCGGCGAGCGTGTCCAATTCGGAGACGACAGAAAGCAAACTGAGCCGTTGCGGGGTAGGTCCATGGAACAGTCGCGGCGCAATGGCATGAAAACTTTTAAGTTCCCCTCGACCGTCTCCCATCTTCTTTGCCAAGCAGCCCAGGGAGCTGCCCGTATTTCTACCATGTAATCGGTATGAGGAAGAGCGGAATTCTGGTCTGGTCGCCCGGTCTTCGCGGACTCTGACGCCCCTCATTCCCCACAATTTATAGAACCCCAAGAACCCAGCCGAAGATAATCACGACTTCCGCCCGGCTCGCCAAAACCGTAGAGTCTGTGATTACGCGAACCATAGGATGCGGAGATTCGAGTGCCCCGAGAATACTCAGGGCGATTTGTGAGTGGCTATAAACCACAACCCGGACTCCGAACCGGGCAGGTCGCATTAGCTCCCATACCGAGCGGTGTATTGCAACCAGCACAGCCGTTAAAACAGACGCAACATCTGGCAAAGACCCGCAGAATTCAAACAGAAGTGATACAGTTTTGTTTTTTTTTAATTTTAAGAGCCCATCTGGCAACTGCCCACTTGGGCACCAGTCGCCGTATTCAACACTGCCTAATACTAGGCATCTTTAAAATAAGATGCAAAATAATAATAATAAAAAAAGGGAAAAGGTAATAAGCAACTCCGGCGTCGGTGGGAGGTCCGCCTCCCCCAGGCGCAGGAACGTGCGACCTACTAAAATAAAAAAACAACAACTAGTTAAATAAAGGGGAGAAGTCGGCTTTTCCCCAAAAGTCTTAAGAGTCCACCAGTCAATGTTCACGAACTAGTCCCGACTACAAGGGACAGACGGTAGCGACCCCGCCTATCGTGGTACCGGGACAGGTAACGTGCGCGGAGATCACCCAGACTGGGACATTCGACAAGAATGTGGAGAACAGTCTGGGAAAAACCCAGTCTTCACAGTAGGCGCTGGCGAGCGCTCCATCAAATGGCGGTGCGCCCCGCGGGTGTGTCCAATTCTGAGACGAGAGAAAGCAACTTGAAGCCTTCAGGGCATTGGGGGGGTATGTCCATGGGAACAGTCGCGGCGCACGCAACTTTAAGTTCCCTTCGACCGTCTCTCATCTTCTTTGCCAAGCAGTCCGAAGAGCTGTCCCTCTTTTGGAGGATCCACTGTCTCCGAGCCACCCAGCCTACCACTGGGCGTGGGCATTATTTCTTTTTTAATTTTATAGAGCCCATCTGGCAACTGCCCACTTGCAAATAAGTCGCCGAAAAACACGACAGCCTAGAACTAGGCTACTTTAAAATAAAAATATGAAAACATAACAATGATATAAATTGAAAAAACTTAACAATCAGGAAGCAATCTCCGGCAGCGGGGGAAGGTCCCCCTCACCCGGGTGCAGGAGAGTGCAACCTACAAACAAAACAATAACAAACAAAAAAGAACCTTAAATAAAGGGGAGAAGCCCGGCATCCCCCCAAAAGTCAACAAGTAAATGTGCACGAATCCGTCCCGAGTACAAGGGACAGGCGGTAGCGACCCCGCCCATCCCGGTACCGGGACAGGTATCGTGCGCCAAGATCACCCAGACTGGGACATTCGACAAGAATGTGCCGAACAGTCTGGGGGACGACGCAGTCGTCGCAATAGAGCGCAGGCGAGCGCTCCATCAAATAGCGATGCGTCACACGAGTGTGTCCGATTCGGAGACGACAAAAAGCAACCTGAACCGCCGCGGCATTGGGAGATAGGTCCATTGGAACAGTCGCGGCGCAATGGCACGCAACTTTAAGTTCCCTTCGACCGTCTCTCATCTTCTTTGCCAAGCAGTCCAAAGAGCTGCCCGTATTCATGCCATGTAGTCGGTGTGAGGAAGAGCAAAACGCTGGTCCGGTCGTAGAGTCCTCGTGGACGATGGCGCCCTCATTTCACGCAATTCCTACATGTCCAGGAACCCAGCAGAAGATAATTTCGAGATCTGCCCGGCTTGCCAAAACCGTGGCGTCACGGATATCGCGAACCAGGGGATACGGAGATTCCAATGCCCCGAGAGCACTCAGAGCGCTTTGTGAGTCGCTATAGATCACAATCCGGTCTCCGAACCGGGCACGTCGCGTAATCTCCCGTACCGAGTGGTGTATTGCCACCAGCCCGGCCGTGAAGACAGACGCAGCGCCTGGTAGAGCCCCGCTGACTTCAAACAGAGGGTATAAGGCGTGGAAGCCGACCCTTTCTTGGGACTTGGAGCCATCCGTATACACTGGCACGGTACCAGCGTGACACGATGTGTGCTCCAAAAAGGTCGAACGCAATACTCCCGGCGCCGTACAAGCTTTGGGAGCAGAGGCGTGGCGACAAATAGCCAAATTTGGTACCCTCCAGGGTGGCGTCCTGGGCAGAACCAGGGGCGGCACCAGCCCGAGAGCTATATCTAGCTCTCGAAGGAGTTTCCTGGCCCTAAACCCAAAGGGCTTAGGGTATGACTGGCGTCTCTCGGCGGCATAGGCACCGTCGAGATCAGCTGCGGATGATGTTGGCGACTGAGGGAGGTGCCGTGCTAGCGCGTACAGGCGAGTGATGCACTGCACGCGGTGCAGAGCGAGTGGCATCTCCCCAGCATCAACCAACAGGCTCTCAATGGGGGAAGTGCGGAAGGCACCGGTCGCAAGGCGAAGGCCGGTGGGGTGGATAGAATCCACCTTCCGCAATAAACGCTCGGCTGCGGATGCATAAAACTCGCATCCGTAGTCGAGCTTCCAACGAACTAAGGATCGGTAAAAAAGTAGGCAGTAGCCCTATCAGCGCCTCAAGCGCTGAACTTGACGGAACGGAGAATATCCATGGCGCGGGTACAAGAGACCCTAAGGCTGCGAATATGAGCCGCCCAGGTGAGGCGTCGGTCGAATACAAGACCGAGGAAACGGTGCGACTCAACCACACCCAGGCGCACCCCTTTAAGAAACAAATCTGGGTCGAGGTGGAGCAGTGGATGGGGGCAAACTTGCACCACCTTAGTATTGGCCAAAGAAAACCGAAACCTGTGCGCTTTGGCATAGCGAGAGACGCGGTTAAATGCCTGTTGGAGTCAACGCTCCAGAATTGGCATCTGGGCCGCGTCGAAAGAGATCGAAAGGTCGTCCACGTAGAGCGTAGCGAGAACATCTTCCGGCAGCACCGAGGTGATGCTGTTGATGCTCAGGGCAAAGTGTGACACTGGGGACACTTCCCTGCGGGACACCCTCTTCCTGCTCCTTTGGGCCGGAGAAGTTTCCCCCTACCCATACGCGGAATCGACGATCTCGCAAAAATTCAGATATAAAGACTGGGAGGCGTCCCCTGGAGAATGGGAGGGGGGTCCTGCGACAACTTGCCCCGAATCCTTTTGACTCGCCTCCACATCTCTGCTAAAGGGGTCTTTCCGTTAAGTGAAGACACGTATGCCCGCCAAGAAGAGTGGCGGGCGTGCTTCGAAATATACCGGCCGACCACCATGGGAGTGGTCGGCGTGCAAAACGGCCAGACGTTCTAGGAATAGTAGTCAGGCCCGCGGCGATGAGGTTGCCGGAGAACTCAACGGCCTCATCTACCGACCTAAACTCCTCGACTGAGATAGAGAATTCAGTCATTTCCTGAAATGCAGGCCACCGCGCCCGCGCCAAGCACTACCGAGGTGGGCTCTCCGGCGGCAGTTGCCCTGAAAATGATATTTGAATGGGAAAGTGATCACTACCATGGAGGTCATCGACCACCCCCCAATCAAAATCAGGCTGTGCATCTGAAGAGCACAAAGATAGATCAAGGCAAGAAAATGAAGCGGTTCTCGGACAGTGACGCGTAAACTCATCCACGTTTAGGACACCCATCTCAAGCTCTTCGGTCAGATCGGCATGGACTTGTCCCCTGGGATTTATGGAGTAATCTCCCCAGAGAGGATGCCTGCCGTTCAGATCTCCAAGCAAGAGAAAGGGCCTCGGCAACCGTGCCACGACGCGACGGAAGTCCCCCGCGTGGAAGTCAGCCGACGGTGGAATGTACGCAGAAATGATAGTATACCTTCTATCCAGGTGCAACTGCACAGACACTGCCTGAAAAGAGGTATCTAAAGAGAAAGGAAAAACGGAGACATCATGCCGGGTGTAAACCGCGCATCCCCCAGCCCGGCCATCGCGCGGTGGTGAGGGCGCGAGACCCTTATACCCCAGGAGGGCGGGCAGGGGGCACGCGCCTAGCATGGTCTCCTGCAAAAAGATAGCTAACGGGGAACGGGACGAGAAGAGCCTCCGCAGCTCCTCCCAGTTGGCCTGGAGTCCACGGCAATTCCATTGAAGGAATATGCCCGCCAGGCGTAGCTCGGACGCGGGGGCCCTCCTCGAATAGAAGACCCTCACGGGAATGGCCGTACGCTTCCCGGGGGCTGTTGGCCGGACAAAGCGCTGAAGGCGCTGTCGCCTTCGAGGACTTATTGGGGAAGGTTGGGCTCGCCATGCGAGTCTTTTCCTCCCTCCGCCTCGAAACCTTAGGCGGGCGTTGCTGCTTCGGAGGCGGGGGGGGGGGGCACTCTTTTCGATGAACCACCGTCTCCGTGCCACTCCCTCAACCACTAGGCGTAGGCGAAGGACCCGAAGCTCCTTTGTTGATGTCCTCCTTTAGGGGGACAGCTTTAGGAACCCCGGAAGATGGCCTAGCGACCAACTTCTGGGGTGTTGCCTCCTGTGAGTGTAACGACTCGTTGGAACCGCGTGGCCGTTTCGCCTTACTGGAAACGGTCACGCTGAGATGAGAGGGGGGAGCCCTGGTTTTAGCCGGGGCTGGGTATCAACACTTTTTGCCGCCAGCTTTAGCAGGGAAGTGCCCGCAGAAGGGCTCCGAATGGGCGCGGAAACAACCGTGCTCGTTGACCTGGATGGGTCAGGAGCAGAGGGTGCCTTTCTAACTATTGAGGCATATGACGTCCCAGGCAGAGCCGGGCGCGCCAGGACCAAGTCCTGGTGCGCCTGAACGGCCAGGATTTCTTTCTCAAGGAGATATGCACCACATTGCTTCGAAGAAGCAGGGTGCGGCTCTCCGCAATTGACACACTTGGCCACACACGATTTGAACTTATCGTGTGCGACCTTGGAGCAATTTACACATACTTCGGGTGACCCCGACTTTGCACGTCTACATGGAGCGATTCGTATGGCCGAAGCGGTGACAGTAATAGCACCGCCGCGGCAGTGGCACGAATGCCTTCACGCGGTAGCGGTACCAACCGGCACGCACCGACTCAGGGAGCTTGTCACAGTCGAACGTGACGAAGAGTGTAGGGGTGGGTCTCGAGGCCCCTCCATGTTTTCTCATCACACGTTCGACCTTGACCGCCCCATGGTCGGCCAGCTCTAGGGTGATGTCCTCAATGGAGTAGTCAACGAGTTCCCTCGCATAAAATACTCCTTTCACAAAGTTCATGGTAGAGTGCGGCGTCACACTCACCGGGGTGCCATGAAGTGTCCGAAGAGCACTAATCTTAGCCGCCTCGGCGGGATTCGCCGCATTCGACAGAAGGCTCCCGTCCGAGAAACGGGTCACCTTCGGCTCTCTACCAATTTCACTAGCTAATCCTCTCCTCTGATGGATCATGTTGCCCTTGGACAACATGGTGCCACCAGTGGAGCGAATAACGAGGAAGCGCTTGAAGCCAGCGGGCTCGAAAACGCCAAGTAACCTCTGAATCAGGGGCCCCGATGAGCGAATAACGAGGAAGCGTTTGAAACCAGCGGGCTCAAAAACAAGGGTAATCGAGGCTCAGCTCTGCGCATTTGCACTTTTGGTCTCGATCAGGGAATCCCCGCTCGGGAGGGCACCGAGGCCGTACGTCCCGATATTGGCTTGGTTGCTTGCCAAAAAGTCATGGGACCCGTCCGTCCCCGCGGCTGCTCATTTAAGGAGGAATGTTGGGAATGAACCCGCTTCTCTCCTCCGCTGGAAAGAGCCCCTAGGCCCGATGGGCCGGCCTCAGCGAGATCCCTTCTCCGAGATAGAGGACCCGCTGTCACAGGGGCACCATCCGAGGAAGGGGCTCCCTCCCCTCCTTGTGAGGCCTCGAGAACTCGAGGCGTCCCAGGAGGATTTTGCACAGGGGAGGACTCGGGTTCCGTGCTTGGCACCGAGACCGTGTTCGACCCCATGAAAGATTCTACTGCCTGTGGCTGGGTCACCACAGCGACCATGACCATCTCAGTAGGAGCCTCCATGTGGCCATCCCCCCCCCCCCTCCAAGACACATTTCGTCTTATTCTAGGCCGGTGAACCGGCATCCGTTGGGCAAGTACAGTGACCCCCTGTAATCTCGATATCCTCGCCAACAGGACTTTGGAGGGCACGGGCGGAGGGGCCCTGTCATCCCCCCCCCCTAAGGCGGTTGGCCCTATCGAGCCACTCCCGGTGGTCAATTATTTTATGGGCACTGCCGTGCTTTCTTGGCAGTCCCCTGATAAAGTAAATGGGGGACTGCCACTCTAAAGAGGGAGTCGCCGTACTCCAGAGAAGGGGGTGATGGGGGGGCTCCCCTGCACGACTAGGCATGGGAAAGTGAGGAAGTGGGGTAAAACACAGGCTGTCAGAGAGAAGAAGAGGCTAAGCTGGGGCCGGAAGGGGCGCTGGGGCCGGAAGGGGCGCTGGGGCCGGAAGGGGCGCTGAGTCCCGTCAGCCGGGCAGCCAGGAAGGAAATTCGCCGCGCCCCTTACAGGGGGTACGTGTTAAGGAGCCTTTGAAGCAAAAAAGTGTCGATTACCCGTGCTACGTTGAATTTCCTAGATCTAAATAATCTATGTATTTGTTTAGAGGAGGAATGTGACGTTATCGTATGATGGTTGGTCAAACATCCACTGAGAGCCCATCATTGTTACTTGCTTACACGTTCCTGGGAAAACTTTTCTCCACGATGCCATCGACGTTGACGATGTAACAAAAGATGCCAATTATTGTGCTGATTTGGTAAAGCAATCAATCTTGGCAACAGAGGCCAAATATGGCTTTTGTCTCAGACAGTGAGAGCAAGATGGTGAAAGTGCGAGAAATTTTGCAAGAATGGAGAGGAAAGGAGTTCATGGTCTATGGGTGTTCAGCCCATTACGTGAATTTGGTGCAAACTGCAGCGACACCCTCATCTATCAAGAGTAGGGGGCTAAAAGAAGTTCAAACTTTCTTCCGCAATCATCACAAGCTTTCCCAGAAGCTCAAGAGTCTCGAGGAAAAGATACCTCAGCTCCCTAATGACACAAGGTGAATGACATGAGCTCAGGGGGGCCTGAGGGTGTAGAGTCTGGAGTTGCCTCCAGTTAATGCGAACTTACCAGCACAGTGAATTCATATTTGTGCCTGCTCAAGCTTAAGAAACCTATAAAACATGTCTTATTTTGTCAGGTGGTTAAGCCATCGTGACTTTTTGGAGACTTTCCTTTTCAACTACGACTTCTACCTGGAAATTCGAGACAATGAGCCAAACCTTTACTCTGTTAATGAGAGAAGATCCTGGACAACAGACAAATCAAAGAAGGGGCATCGCACATGCTTGAGCAATTCAACATCCTTTCCCAGGGACTGAATATAATGCAGTTAGATTCATCAAATCTGGCTGATGCCATGAATGTGTGGCTCGATTTATCTTCACATCTCTCACTTACTAATGATCTAAAATCTTCGATCAACGAGCGAATCAACCAAGCCATAACTCAACAACATGTCCTGGCAAAAATGGTGATCAACAGGGAGGGTTGCTCTCTTCCCATGGACCTGAAGCAAAAGGCAGTCGATTTTGAGAAAGTATCGATGAATGTTTCCCTGGGATCGTAGCTGCATATGAAACACAAGATGCTTCAGTGATTCCAGCCTCTGCATTCAAGAACAGTGTGAGAAATATTTTGGATCCATTGAAATACTGGGAATACATTTCACAGAATACAGAAATGGAACCTCTCAAATGCTTCTGCAATTTGAGTTTTATCATGTCCGCCTTCATCTGCAGGTATTATAGGAAACAGAAAAAAGTCCTGAAGGATCCAAATGTTTCATTGCAAATTTTGACTTCACAAGTGACTAACTATGATAAATTTATCAGAAATTTATTTTACTTTTTAGGTCTGGAGCACGCTTTTTCGGCCTTTGATCTGGTAAATACGAAATTGCGAAACCGATCGAAGAATGATCGCGTAATACAGCTTGTGAGGACATATTGTCACCTGGTAAGCAGAATGATAAGAGGACGACGATGATTTGGAAATGGTGAAACAGGCGATTCAAGAAAAAATTGGACAAGGCCAGTGAAAGTGATGGATCTTTGATATGTATTGCATGTGCGCGAATGAATGAATTTTTTGTTTGTTGCATGTTCTGATATCAGATAGCTATCTCTATTTTTATAATATTAATAATTAATTAGTTTAATAATTATATTATAGTAAGAAAGATTGTAAAAATAATACTGAAATATTATTAATAACAGATCAGTGATCTGTTCTTACTATAATATAATTATTGAACTAATTAATTACTAATATTATAAAAATAGAGAGCTATTCTTTTTCTAGGTTATTCTAATGCTTGTAGAGATTTTTGTTTTTTTTAAATGAGATTTTTAAAAACTCAGAATAAAACCCGGGTCTTTTGGAGCTTTTTCGGCAAATGTGTCAAGGAGAGATCATGACAGGAAAAAGAAGTGGTTCTCGGGCAATGATGTGTAAACTCATCCATATTAGGACACCTATCTCAAGATCGTCGATTAGGTCGGCAATAACCTGACCCCTGAGATTGATCGAGTTGTATCGCTGTTGCCGGAAGGGAGTAGCATTTGAAGCAAAGAGAAGAACGGAGACACCATACCAGGTGTAAATGGCGTATCCTCCTGCCCGGCACCTATCTCGTGCTCTTGGGGTCGCAAAACCCTTATCCCCCGGAAGAGTGGAAAGAGGCAAGAGCCCAGCATCGTCTCCTGCAAATGATAGCTAATGGGGGACGAGCGGAGACGATATTTTTTTTTAAGGGGCTATCCGGCGACTGCTCACTTGGGCATAAGTCGCCATAAACAAACAGCCTAGTTCTAGGCTACTTTAAAACATTTGAACAGAAAACAACAATAAAAAGAAATAACAATTAGGAAGCGATAACAATAACAAAAACAACCAAACTTAGTTAAATGAAAGGGAGAAGGTCGGCCTCCCCCCAAAAGTCAACAAGTCTACCAGTCAATGTGCACGCACTCGTCCCGAGTACAAAGGACAGGCGGTAGCAACCCCGCCCATCCCGGTACCAGGACAGGTAGCATGCGCCAAGATCACCCAGACTGGGACATTCGACAAGAATGTGCCGAACAGTCTGGAGGACGACGCAGTCGTCGCAATAGGGCGCAGGCGAGCGCTCCACCAAATAGCGATGCGTCACACGAGTGTGTCCGATTCGGAGACGACAGAAAGCGACCTGAAACCGTCGCGGCATTGGGGGATGGGAACCCAATGCCGCAATGGCACGCAACTTTAAGTTCCTTAGACCACCTCTCATCTTCTTTGCCAAGCAGTCCAAAGAGCTGCCCGTATTCCTGCCATGTAGTCGGTGTGAGGAAGAACGAAACGCTGGTCTGGTCGCAGAGTCCTCGCGGACTCTTTGGCGCCCTCATTCCCCGCAATTCCTACATGTCCAGGAACCCAGCAGAAAATAATCTCGACATCCGCCCGGCTCGCCAAAATCGTGGCGTCACGGATATTGCGAACCAGGGGATGCGGAGACTCCAGTGCCCCGAGAGCACTCAGGGCGCTTTGTGAGTCGCTATACATCACAATCCGGTCTCCTTTCCAGGCACGTCGCGTAATCTCCTGTACCGAGTGGTGTATTGCCACCAGCTCGGGCGTGAAGACAGACGCAGCGCCTGGCAGAGCCCCGCTGACTTCAAACAGAGGCGATACGGCGTGAAAGCCGACCCCCTCTTGGGACTTGGAGCCATCCGTATACACTGGCACGGTTCCAGCGTGACACGAGGTGTGCTCCGAAAAGGTCGAACGCATGAGTGGAGACGAGTTTCCGCAGCTTCTCCTAGTTAGCCCCGGAGTCCGCGGTAATTCTATTGAAGGAATATACACTACAGTCCTTACTCGAAGACGAGGGGGACTTCTTCGACTCTCAGGTAAAGGACCCTGCGCTTCCCAGAAGCAGAACTCCAGCTCGCTAGGCGAGTCTTTTCCTCCCTCCGCCACAATATCTTGGAAGAGCGGGTCGGTTTCGGAGGGTGGTTCCTCCTTTGGAGGATCCACTGTCTCCGAGCCGCCCAGCCTAGCTTTGTTTGGAGGCGGAGGAGAGGAAGCTCCTTTGGTGGTGTCCTCGTTTCGGGGGCAGCTTTAGGAATCCAGGAAGATGGCTTAACGACCATTTCCAGCAGGGATGTTGACTCCTCTGAATCTAACGACTCGGTGGAGGGGCACGGCAGTTTCGCCTTATTGGAAACGGTCACGATGGGGGAAGGACGGGTAACGCTGGTTTTAGCCAAGGCTGGGAGTGAACCTTTTGAGCTGCCAGCTCTAACAGGGAAGCACAGGGTGAATAGAACCTGCTCGTAGGCCTGGAAGGGCCAGGAGCATGGGGTACATTTTTTTTAAAAATTTAGGCATATGACGTCCCAGGTAGCGCCGGGTGGGCCAGGACCCAAGTCCTTAGCTTCGCTGAATAGGAGACAATTACTGAGAGCCTGAACAGCTCTCCGCAATTGGCACACTTGGCCATACACGATATGGACTTATTGGGTACGGCCTTGGAGGAACTTACACAGACTTCGGGTAAACCCGACTTTGCACATCTACACTAACAATTCGTATGGCCAAAGCAGTGGCAGTATTTACACCTACGCGGCAGTGACACGAATGCCTTTACGCGGTATCGATACCGAACGGTACGCACAGACTCAGGGAGCTTGTCAGTCGAGGCTCCTCCACGTTTTCTCATCACACATTCAACTTTGCCCGCTCCATGGTCGGCCAGCTCTATGTTGCCATCTTCTATGGAGTAGTCCACGAGTTTTCTCGCGTAATTCACTCCTTTCACCAAGTTCAAATAAGAGTGCAGCGTCACACTCACTTGCGAGCCATTAAATCTTCATAGGGCACTAGTCATAGGCGCCTCGGAGGGATCTGACGCATTCGCCAGAAGGCTCCATCCGATAAACTGGTAACCTTCGGCTCTCTGCCAATCAATCTTGCAAATGCTCTCTGATGGATCATGTTGCCCTTGGCCAACATGCTGCCATCAGAGAAGCGAATAAAAATCGTTTGAAGCCAGCGGGCTCGAAAATGCCAAGTAGTCTCACATTGAAGGCCCCGACGTTATCGAGGCTCCGCTCGACGCACTTACGACTTTAGTCTTGTTTTGCCTCCCACCCCCCCCCCGAGTGCGCCTAGGGACCGGACGTGCCTATTTTTTGGCCGAGTCGCTTGCCGAAACGCAGCAGGCCCGTCCATCCCCTGAGCTCACGCGGAGGAATAGGAACCCTTAGTCCTCTTGATCTTCCTCTTACTTCTTTTCTTTTTAGCAGAGGAGGGGGGGGGGGAATGAACACGCTTCTCTTCACCGTAGGAAGGAGCCCATAAGCCAGACTGAGTGGCCTCAGAAAGATCATTTTCTGAAAATGAGAAGGTCTTGGCTGTTAAACGGGCACTAGCGGCCGAAAGCGGTCGATCCTCTCCTTGTGATTCCTTGGGGCCAAGCCACGTGAAGGTAGTCTTGCATAGGGGCGGATTCAAGTTCAGTGTTTGACACCAAGCACAAGTTCGCCCCCATGGAAGATCCTGCAATCTGTCGCTGGGTCACCTCCAGGATCATGTCTAGCTCAGGGCGAGGGGGGCTCCATGTGAACTCCGGAGTCATCTCTTGCCGGCGAACCGGCCAGCGGGTGGTGGGGCAAGCACGCCGACCCCGCACAATGTCAAAATATATGATTGCGGGATTGCATAGCGAAAGATGGAGTAGTCCATGCAAAAGCATAGGGAGGCCACCTCCTTTTCATAGGTGGAGATGCCCGATAGCGCCTGTGAAGATGGCAAAAGGAAAGCTTCTTTGCCCTATGTCGATTGTTGAAAGGTGAACCTCTGCAGCGGTAGAAGGGGAATTTCATGTTACCTCGCCCTCCCCGACACCTAGGGAGGGAGATGCCGTGTGTGGAGGCGGATCCCCATGCGCGGTCCCACTATTACCTTCTATGGTCACCCTATTTGCAGAAAAAGAAAAGAAGGGCACATGTAAAGTAAATACTATGACCCTCCCCCCCTTCCTGATGACTTGGGAGGTTGAGTGAAAAGTCTCCATAGGATCAGAAAATTCCAGAATGTGATCATTTACGCATAATCGGTCCCGGTCTACCGTTGATGAGAGCTTTGCCAACTTGGCTGGCCATTCAGGCGAAATTGTTCTGGAGCTTTAACCATAAGGGATGGTGCTGGAGTAGCCACCTTATGTGTCTACTGGAGAAAAGTGAGAAAAGTTGACGGCCCAGCACACCCGGTACCTAATACTGGCCCTAGCCAGAGGGCTTTTGGCCCTCGCAGTATAAAGTGCCACTCAAATAAGGACCCATACGAGGACAAAAGTGCACTAAGCAGCCAAAACCTTGGTGGATAGGAGAGCAAGTGTGGAAGGAGGTAGGGTAGGAGGGTATGAAATAAAGAGCAGTATAGATAGGCGTGTCCACTAACGATTAGGGAGAGTGATCACCTATTATTAACATACCCTGGTGCTAGGTGATCCCAGAATGACATGCATTCCACCAAGTCACCATGGGAATGGTCCTTCTGGTATAGAATGGAGGTAGAAAATTTTGAGGGGATAGCTATAATATAAATAAATAATTATAGATAATAACAATACACAATAATACTAATACAATAATTTTAATCTCTAATAAATATTGATAAATGCTTATAATAAATAGTAATACTAAATAATAATAATAAAATAATAATAAATGTAAATGAAAACACTCCTTAATAATAACTAAATAATAGTAATAAATAATAATAAAATAATATGTAAATAAAAATGCTACTTAATAGTAAGTAAATAAGAATAAACTAATAATAATGCTAATAATAATAACAAAAGGTAAAGTAGTGCTAAGAGGGAAGGGGGTGAAGGTAAAAGGCACCAAACTTTCCCAGGTACTAAATGTGACAGGCTTATGCACATAATAAGCCAAAAACCCTTGATTAAGTACTCTGGCCTTAATAAAGTTCACCACTTTTATCATATCACCCATCACTTCAGCTAAATCTGGAGGTATTCGCTTAACTGCATGGGCATGTTGATGTAAGAAGCAATGAACACTAACAATGTCTGAGTTTTGATTTTTTATATGTGATATAATGCCTCAATACTTACTCACCATAGCTGCAGCTCCATCTGTGCATATACTAGAATAGTGCTGCCATGAAATATCATGCTCCTCAAATAAGGATTCAACTAATTGAAATATATCTTTCCTGTTTGTAGGAGTTTTTAACGGCTTATACAAACTAAGTCCTCCTCAGTACTAAAATTGTATACATAACAAACAAATACAAGTAATATGGCTGGGACCAAAACATCCATAGATTTATCCATTTGAAGAGAATACGTTTGACTTAGTTTTACTCTTCCAATTAATTCTTTTTGATATTATTCTGACATGTGATTAATATGTCTAGAAACTGTAGTATTAGAAAAGAGCACAGATCTATAATGGACAAATTTTTCAACAATCATACTCTACACTATATTTTGCACTAGGTTTTATTAAATTTTCCGCAACTGTATGAGAGCCTCATGTTGATGTGGTATTTGAACACTAATTTTCTAAGAAGCAATAAGAGCTTTTTTGTGAGACATTGACAAATGATCAAGTTGTTTTCCTTTCTTTTAGTTCTTGACTTTTTTTCCTAAAATATCAATGTTTTTATTTTACAGTCGTGTTTAATTTCGAGGTTACTTTTGAGCTTTGCAGGAATGTACACCACTACACCAATCAAAAGTGTGCCGTCGAGGTTTTCCTCGCTCACCACAGCACCAAGGTTGGGCGATGTTTTACAATTCGAAACGGAATTCGATATTTTGAAGAATTTGCCAACAACCGAGACTCCATAAACTTGTGACCAGCGAAAACGAAAATAAGGCTATAGCCACACCTAGCTCCTCCCAACAAATGCATCTCGTCTTTTCGGACTTTTCATGCTTTCATCCTGGGTGAGTTAAAAAGTGGTGTTCGAACCTGTGCAAAGATGCCCACCGAGCCGAAGTTGGCGAGTGGACCATCGATTCCCAAAGTGGGCAGCTCCCAGCTGAGGAGCCAGAGAGGCAGAGTAGATTTTCTTACTGCGTCGTACTAATCACCGACAGGATGGCAGGATCTGAAGATCTGTTGTGGCAGGCCCAGAAACAAGAACTGACACTTTTAGTTGGCCTGACGCCCAACAAAGCAGTAAGTCGCACTTGCCATACGTTAAACAGTACACATTTATGCACCAGAGAACGCCCGCAGCGAAGTGGTCATTTGGGCAAAACCAATCTCCAATTAATTACGCGCCAATGCCCGGGGCCTCTCAATGCATGGTATCTTGCAACCTGCGGGCGTTAAATGGCAAGAGATAGCTGGTCAAGTCCTTAAGCCTAAGAAAAAAAAGCGGGGAGTGGGTGTTTAGAGGAACGTGGAGGAAGCGCACCAGCCTACCCAGGCCCTGGCAAAGAGCTCAAGTCAACCCAATGAGCAAGTTCTTCCCTATTGGCACTCAGACCAGATACCAAGTGTCACAGTCTACAGTGTACTCCACTGCAGGGCACCAAACAGCGATCAGAGAAGCCTTTGTGACCCAGTGGGGCAGAACCTAGTTCCACATCATGGGGTGCATAGATAGAAATACCCATTTGATAGGTTTGGCGACAAAGGAATGAGTGGATCTGTTGTGATGTGAAGATGGAGGAAGGAAGGACAGCTCCGCGGTGGGATGGAGGGGCACATCAGGCAATAGGTAGCCAGTTTCCTCAGTACGCTGAAGTTTCGTGTCCACCTTCGCTGATTAAACCTGGAACCTAGGCAGAATTCTGATAGCTTATCCACTATATTAATAAGTACCAGGAACAAATCAGTACAAAGGTACTAAAACAAATTTCAGGGTGGTGATAAAAAAAAGCAGTAAACTTAAGCCTGATGGGGAGCATGATTCGAATACTCACTTGTTAGGTAGGAGTTGTTTTAGGCGATACACGGCAGCATTCCGACACAATTCCTTGAGGTCTGACCCTGAGAATCCTTCCGTCTGCATTGCTAACACAGAGATGTCTACTTCTTGGGACACATTTTCCTCCTTCAGAATCAACTTTAAGATTTCTTCTCGTTGAATTACATTCTTTAAAGAAATAGAATATTTGTTAATGTATAGCAAAAGGGATCCATAAGGTGAAAAGGAATAATACCACGACAGCGGTGCCAGGTCTGTACAGTAGAAGGCGACAAAATGTAATCACACCCAATGGGTGGAAAGATGGCCATCAAAATGGTCCGTGCTAGACTAGATTTTGGAAAAAAAAATTAAAAATGAATAACAAAAGTAAAAAAAAAAACAGGAACAAAGGCAGAGAAATAAGTTAAAAAAGGCAACTACAAATAAAACAAAAAAAAAAGAAGCGCGCTCAGGCGTCAGGGAAAGGCCCGCCTCCCACCGGCCCAAGAACATGCAACCTAAAACCAAGTGTCAATTTTTTTTTTTTTATTATTTAAGGGGCTATCTGGTGACTGCCGACTTAGGCATAAGTCGCCGTAAAAAACAGCCTAGTTCTAGGCTACTTTAAAAAATTAAACAGAAAACAATAAAAAGAAATAACAATAACAATAACAATAACAAAGCAATAACAAAAACAATTACAAAAACAACAACAACAATTAAATCGGGTTAAATAAAAGGGAGAAGACCGGCCTCCCCCAAAAAGTCAATAAGTCCACCAGTCAAAGTACACGCACTCGTCCCGAGCACAAGGGACAGGCGGTAGCGACCCCGCCCATCCCGGTACCGGGACTGGTGTCGTGCGCGAAGATCACCCAGACTGGGACATTCGACAAGAATGTGCCGAACAGTCTGGGGGACGACGCAGTCGTTGCAATAGGGCGCAGGCGAGCGCTCCATCAGATAGCGATGCGTCACACGAGTGTGCCCGATTCGGAGACGACAGAAAGCAACCTGAAGCCGCCGCGGCAATGGGGGATAGGTCCATGGGAACAGTCGCGGCGCAATGGCTCGCAACTTCAAGTTCCCCTCGACCGTCTCCCATCTTCTTTGCCAAGCAGTCCGAAGAGCTGCCCGTATTCCTGCCATGTAGTCAGTGTGAGGAAGAGCAAAACGCTGGTCCGGTCACAGAGTCATCGCGGACTCTTTGGCGCCCTCATCGGCGCGCTCATTCCCCGCAATTCCTACATGTCCAGGAACCCAGCAGAAGATAATCTCGACATCTGCCCGGCTCGCCAAAACCGTGGCGTCACGGATTTCGCGAACCAGGGGATGCGGAGATTCCAATGCCCCGAGAGCACTCAGGGCGCTTTGTGAGTCGCTATAGATCACAATCCGGTCTCCGAACCGGGCACGTCGCGTAATGTCCCGTACCGAGTGGTGTATTGCAACAGCTCGGCCGTGAAGACAGACGCAGCGCCCGGTAGAGCCCCGCTGACTTCAAACAGAGGGGATACGGCGTGGAAGCCGACCCCCTCTTGGGACTTGGAGCCATCCGTATACACTGGCACGGTACCAGCGTGACACGATGTGTGCTCCAAAAAGGTCGAACGCAATACTCCCGGCGCAGTACAAGCTTTGGGAGCAGAGGCGTGGCGACAAATAGCCAAATGTGGTACCCTCCAGGGTGGCGTCCTGGGCAGAACCAGGGGCGCCACCGGCCCGAGAGCTATATTTACCTCTCGAAGGAGTTTCCTGGCACTAAACCCAAAGGGCTTAGGGTATGACTGGCGTCTCTCGGCGGCATAGGCACCATCGAGATCAGCTGCGGATGCAGTGAGAGCTGTTGGCGACTGAGGGAGGCGCCGGGCTCGCGTGTACAGGCGAGTGATGCACTGCACGCGGCGCAGAGCGAGTGGCATCTCCCCAGCATCGACCAACAGGCTCTCAATGGGGGAAGTGCGGAAGGCACCGGTCGCAAGGCGAAGGCCAGTGTGGTGGATCGAATCCACCTTCCGCAATAAACGCTCGGCTGCGGATGCATAAAACTCGCATCCGTAGTCGAGCTTCGAGCGAACAAGCGCTGAACGTCACGGAACGGAGAATGTCCATGGCGCGGGTACAAGAGACCCTAAGGCTGCGAATATGAGCCTCCCAGGTGAGGCGTCGGTCGAATACAAGACCAAGGAAACGGTGCGACTCAACCACATCCAGGCGCACCCCATTAAGAAACAAATCTGGGTCGGGGTGAAGCCGTGGATGGCGGCAGAAGTGCACCACCTTAGTCTTGGCCAAAGAAAACCGAAACCTGTGCGCTTCGGCATAGCGAGAGACGCGGTTCAATGCCTGTTGGAGTCGACGCTCCAGAGTTGCCATCTGGGCCGCGCCAAAAGAGATCGAAAGGTCGTCCACGTAGAGCGTAGCGAGAACATCTTCCGGCAGCACCGAGGTGATGCCGTTGATGCTCAGGGCAAAGAGTGTGACACTGAGGACACTTCCCTGCGGGACACCCTCTTCCTGCTCCTTTGGGCCGGAGATGGCTCCCCCCACCCTTACGCGGAATCGACGATCTCGCAAAAATTCAGATTTAAACATTGGGAGGCGTCCCCTCGCCCCCATCGTGTGGAGAGTCTCCATGATACCGTATCGCCATGCGGTATCGTAGGCCTTCTCCAGATCAAAAAACACCGTGGCGTAGTGCTGTCTACGAAGGAAAGCCTCGCAGACGGCAAGAGGTTAGAGAGATTGGGCGGAAACCGGTCGGAGTAGAGTGATCTCTTCCCGGCTTGCGAAAGGCGAGCACAGTAGCGATTCGCCAGGAGTCTGGGAGAAGACCCTCCACCCAGATCCTGTTGAACAAATCTAACAGAAAGGCCATGCCTCGCTCACCCAGGTGTCGAAGCATGGCGTACGGGACATCGTCCGGACCATGGGCGGTGTCCGCGCACGAAGCGAGAGCGGAACGCAACTCACTCACAGTAAACTTGTCGTTGAAGGGTTCTCCGCCTCTGGAGGTAAAGTCCAGCCGGTGGCCTTCCGCGACATCACGACGTGCATTGAATGCTGGCGGAGCAGCATCACGGCTAGAGAATGCGGAAAAAGCGGTCGCTAAGGATTCCGCCACGGACGCGGGGTCCGGGATTGCGGTCCCATTCTCCTGGAGAACGGGAGGGGGGTCCTGCGAGAACTTGCCCCGAATCCTTTTGACTCGCTTCCACACCTCAGCTAAAGGGGTCTTCCCGTTAAGTGAAGACACGTATGCCCGCCAAGAAGAGCGGTGGGCGTGCTTCGAAAAATACCGGAACCTAGCCCTAGCCCGACGAAATTCAGCAACAGTGAAATCGTTCGGGCGGCGCTTATAGCGCATGTAGGCATAACGCTTCTGTTTCAGGGCCGTCTCACACTCGGCCGACCACCATGGGAGTGATCGGTGTGCAAAACGGCCAGACGTCCTAGGAATAGTAGTCAGGCCCACGGCGATGAGGTTGCCGGAGAAGAACTCAACGGCCTCATCTACCGACCTAAACTCCTCCACTGAGATAGAGAATTCAGTCATTTCCTGAAATGCAGGCCACCGCGCCCGCGCCAAGCACCACCGAGGTGGTCTCTCAGGCGGCAGTTGCCCTGAAAATGATATTTGAATGGGAAAGTGATCACTACCATGGAGGTCATCGACCACCCCCCAATCAAAATCAGGCTGTGCATCCGAAGAGCACAAAGATAGGTCAAGGCGAGAAAATGAAGCGGTTCTTGGACAGTGATGCGTAAACTCATCCACGTTTAGGACACCCATCTCAAGCTCTTCCATCAGATCGGCAAGGACTTGTCCCCTGGGATTTATGGAGTAATCTCCCCAGAGAGGATGCCTGCCGTTCAGATCTCCAAGCAAGAGATAGGGCCTCGGCAACCGTGCCACGACGCGGCGGAAGTCCCCCGCGTCGAAGTCAGCTGACGGTGGAATGTACGCAGAAATGATAGTATACCTCCTATCCAGGTGCAGCTGCACAGCCACTGCCTGAAAGGAGGTATCTAAAGAGAAAGGAAGAACGGAGACATCATGCCGGGTGTAAACCGCGCATCCCCCAGCCCGGCCATCCCGCGGTGGTGGGGTCGCAAGACCCTTATACCCCGGGAGGGCAGGCAGCGGGCACGCGCCTAGCATGGTCTCCTGCAAAAAAATAGCTAACGGGGAACGGGACGAGACGAGCCTCCGCAGCTCCTCCCAGTTAGCCCGGAGTCCACGGCAATTCCATTGAAGAAATATGCCCTCCAGGCCTAGCTCGGAGGAGACGCGGGGGCCCTCCTCGAATTGAAGACCCTCACGGGAATAGCCGTACGCTTCCCGGGGGCAGAACCCCGGGCGCTGTTGGCCGGACAAAGCGCTGAAGGCGCTGTTGGCCGGACAAAGCGCTGAAGGCGCTGTTGGCCGGACAAAGCGCTGTCGCCTTCGAGGACTTATTGGGGGAGGTTGGGCTTGCCATGGGAGTCTTTTCCTCCCTCCGCCTCGAAACCTTAGGCGGGCGTTGCGGCTTGGGAGGCGGGGGACCCTCTTTTCGAGGAACCACCGTCTCCGAGCCACTCGCTCCACCTCGGGGCGTGGGCGAAGGGGCCGAAGCTCCTTTGTTGATGTCCTCCTTTCGGGGAACAGCTTTAGGAACCCCGGAAGATGGCCTAGCGACCATCTTCAGGGGTGTTGCCTCCTGTGAGTCTAACGACTCTGTGGAGGCGCGTGGCCGTTTCGCCTTACGGGAAACGGTCACGCTGGGGGAAGAGGGGGGAGTCCTGGTTTTAGCCGGGGCTGGGTGTGAACCCTTTTTGCCGCCAGCTCTACCAGGGGAGCGCCCGGGTGTGGTAGAGCCCGCAGAAGGGCTCCGAATGGGCGCGGAAACAACCGTGCTCGTTAGCCTGGATGGGCCAGGAGCAGAGGGTGCTTTTCTAACTATTGAGGCATATGACGTCCCAGGCAGAGCCGGGCGCGCCAGGACCAAGTCCTTAGCTTCGCGGAATGAAAGTCGATCCTGGGCCTGAACGGCCAGGATTTCTTTCTCAAGGAGATATGCACCACATTGCTTCGAAGAAGCAGGGTGCGGCTCTCCGCAATTGACACACTTGGCCACACACGATTTGGACTTATCGTGTGCGACCTTGGAGCAATTTACACAGACTTCGGGTGACCCCGATTTTGCACGTCTACATGATCGATTCGTGTGGCCGAAGCGGTGACAGTAATAGCACCGCCGCGGCAGTGGCACGAATGCCTTTACGCGGTAGCGGTACCAACCGGCACGCACCGACTCAGGGAGCTTGTCACAGTCGAACGTGACGAAGAGTGTAGGGGTGGGTCTCGAGGCCCCTCCCTGTTTTCTCATCACACGTTCGACCTTGACCGCCCCATGGTCGGCCAGCTCTAGGGTGATGTCTTCTATGGAGTAGTCAACGAGTTCCCTCGCATAAACTACTCCTTTCACAAAGTTCATGGTAGAGTGCGGCGTCACACTCACCGGGGTGCCATGAAGTGTCCGAAGAGCACTTATCTTGGCCGCCTCGGCGGGATTCGCCGCATTGGCCAGAAGGCTCCCGTCCGAGAAACGGGTTACCTTCGGCTCTCTACCAATTGCACTAGCTAATCCTCTCCTCTGATGGATCATGTTGCCCTTGGACAACATGCTGCCATCAGTGGAGCGAATAACGAGGAAGCGCTTGAAGCCAGCGGGCTCGAAAACGCCAGGTAACCTCTGAATCAGGGGCCCCGATGTCATCGAGGCTCCGCCCTGTGCATTCTTGGTGTTAGTCTTAGTCAGGGGCTCCGCACACGAGGGGGTAGAGGGGCCGGATGTGCCGATCTTGGCTTGGTCGCCTACCAAAGTGGTAGCAGACCCATCCGTCCCCGCAGCCCCCGCGGATGGAGAGGAGCCCCAAGTCTTCTTCGTCTTTTTAGTCTTTTTCTTTTTAGGAGAGGAGGGCGGAGAATGAACCCGCTTCTCACCTCCGCCGGCAGTAGCCCCCATGCCAGATGGGCCGGCCTCAGCAAGGTCCCTCTCCGAAATGGAGAAGGTCCTGGTCGTCGTAGGGGCACCTGTCGGAGGAGATCCCTCCCCTCTTTTTACTGCCTCGGAGCCCTCGGCCGTTTGAGGGGGACCTTGCATTGGGGCGGATTCGGGTTCGGTGCTTGGCGCCGAGCCCAGATTCCCCCCCATGGAAGGTCCTACCATCTGAGGCTGGGTCTCCTCAAGGACCATGTCTATCACAGAGGGGCCTCCAGTTGGCCATCCCCTCCCAGGACATCGCAGGTCCCCTTGGCAGTGTCGCCAGTCTTGTGTGGGGAGGCACAGGCCTTGACCCCAGCAAGGTTTAAAATTCTTGCCAGCAGGTCTTTTGAGGGAAGCGACCGAAGGGGCCTGGCTTCTCTCCCCCCCCTAAGGGGGTTTGCCCTACCGAGCCGCTTGCACGAGGTGCGGTCGGCAATGGGCTGCCTGCTGGCTTTCTTGGCAGTCCCTTTAGAAAGCAAAGGAGGGACTGCCGCTGGAGATAGGGAGGTGCCCGAAAGCACCTCCAGAGAAGGGGGTGAGGGGGAGTCCCCTGCACCCGTAGGCGTAGGAGAGGAGTAAGCCTCCTCTCCGGTTAAAGAATTATGGAGGGTCCCTTGCGCAAGCACAAGGGGGGGGACCTCCATTTTCTCGGTGGAGCTGCCCGAGGGCGGCTCCGTTGATTTTCTTGGGGAAGTTGGGGGTTGGGTTTTTTGTTTTTTTTTGTCATACATGGGCATGGTGACCCTCTTTTTAATACGGGACGCAATAGCTCATCACCTCTCGCAGTTGCTCGCACTGCGAGAGGTGCTTACAAGCCCGGCAGAGCCAGGCGCCGCCATTCGGGACCACCCCTCCCGCCTGGTGGCTCCACCTTAAACACGGCGTAAAAAATATAGGTTGTGAAGAAGAGAGGAAAAGGGATGTGAGGAAGGTATGGGTGGGGATGAAGCAGGTTGTTAAAAAACCCCCATCCCGAACCGGAGCTGAGGGGTTAGGGAACAATGTCCCCTCCCCCCCCCAGCCCCGATCCGGGGTGGTTTGTCTTGAGAAGAAGGTCAGCATTCTACCCTGTGAAATTAGAGGCTGACCAGAGAAAGCTGTGGGAGAGGTTGTATGAAAAGCGACGAGGTAGGGGAGAAATCGGGCTATCTGAAGGAAGGAAGAGAGGCTAAGCTGGGGCCGGACGGAGCGCTGGATCCCGTCAGCACGGCGGCCAGGATGGCAAATCGCCGCGCCCCTTACGGGGACCAAGTGTCAAAATGGAGGAGGCTGGGCCAAAAGGCCATGTTGTGCGCAAGTCTGTGAACACGAACCCGTCCCGAGTACAAGGGACAAGCAGTAGCCACCCCGCTTGTCCAGGTACCGGGAGAGGTAACATGCTCGTCATTAATAAGATTGCGGCGAGCGTTCTATCAAAGACCGAGTGTGTCCGATTCGGAGACGACAGAAAGCAACCTAAAGCAGTCGCAGCATTGGGGGGTTAGGTCCATGGGAACAGTTGCGGCGCAATGGCACGCAACTTTAAGTTTCCCTCAACCATCTCCCAACTTCTTTGCCAGCAGGGATGCCCATATTCCTGCCATATAATCGGTGTGAGGAAGAGCGAAACGCTGGTCCGATCGCCCAGTCCTCGCGGACTCTTTGGCGCCCTCATTCCCCGCAATTACTACATGTCCAGGAACCCTGCATTAGATAATCTCGACATCCGCCCGGCTTGCCAAAACCGTGGCGTCACGGATATCGCAAACCAGAGGATGCGGAGATTTGGATGGTCTGAGCGCATTCAGGGCGCTTTGAGAGTCGCTATAAATCACAATCTGGTCTTCGAACCGGAAATCGTCGCGTAATCTCCCGTACCGAGCGGTGTATTGCAGCCAGCTCGGTTGTGAAGATAGACGCAGCGCCTGGCAGAGCCCCGCTGACTTCAAACAGAGGGGATACGGCGTGGAAATCGACCCCCTCTTGGGAGTTGGAGCCATCCGTATACACTGGTACGGTTCCAGCGTGACACGAAGTGTACTACAAAAAGGCCGAACGCAATACTCCTGGTGTTGGAGAAGCTTTGGGAGCAGAGGCATGGCGACCATTGGTCAAATGTTGTATCCATGGCGCGGGTACAAGAGACCCTAAGGCTGCGAATATGAGCCTACCAGATGAGGCGTCGGTCAAATAAAAGACCACGGTAACGGTGCTAGTCCACCACTTCAAGGCGCACCCTATTTAGAAACAAGTCTGGGTCAGGGTGGAGCCGTGGATGGCGGCAGAAGGGCAGCACCTTAGTCTTGGCCAAGAAAAACCGAAGCCTGTGCGCTTCGACATAGCGGGAGACGGGGTTCAATGCCAGTTGGAGTCGACGCTCCAGATTTGGAATCTGGGATGAGGAAAAAGAGATCAAAAAGTCATCCACGTAGAGTGTAGCGAGAACATCTTTCGGCAGCACCGAGTTGATGCTCCGGGCAGAGTGTGACACTGAGGACACTTCCCTGCGGGAAACCCTCTTCCTGCTCCATTGGGCTGGAGAGGACTCCCAAGTACGCAGAATCGACGATCTCTCAAAAATTCAGATATAAAGATTGGCGGCGTCCCCTCGCTCCCATCGTGTGGAGAGTCTCCATGATACCGTATCGCCAGTCGGTATCATAGGCGTTCTCTAGATCGAAAACCACCGTGACGTCGGGCTGTCTACGAAGGAATGCCTCACAGACGGCATTTTCCAGGTGGCCTCTGCTGTCAAGAAAACGACTAATCTAACATTTTACCAATTTCTCCATCAACTTGCACACGCAGGAGGTTAGAGAGATTGGGCAGAAACCGACTGGGGTAGAGTGATCTCCCCGGTTCGCGAAAAGCGAGCTCAGTAGCGATTCGCGAGGAATGTGGTAGGATACCTTCTACCTAGATCATGTTGAAAAAATCTAACAGAAAGGATATGTCTCGCTCACCCAGGTGTCGAAGCATGGCATATGGGACATCGTCCGGACCAGTGGCGTTGTCCGCTCACTAAGCATGAGTGGAACGCAACTCATTCCATGTAAACCTGTCATTGAAGGGTTCTCCGCCTCTGTAGGTAAAGTCAGGTCGGCGGCCTTCATCGACATAGCGACACGCATAGAATGTTGCCGGAGCAGCATCCAGGCTAGAAAATGCGGAGTAAGCGGTCGCGAAGGACCGCCACAGACACGGGGGCCGAGATTGCGGTACCATTCTCCTGGAGAATGGGAGGGGGGTCCTGCAACAACTTGCCCCAAATCCTTTTGACTCTCTTCCACACTTCTGCTAGAGGGGTCTTCCCTTCCTAATTGAAGACACGTATGCCCACCAGGAAGAGCGTCGCACGTGTTTCGAAACATACCGGAACCTAGCCCTAGCTCGACGAAATTCAGCGACAGTGAAATCGTTCCGGCGGCGCTTATAGCGCATGTAGGCATAACGTTTTTGTTTGAGGGCCACTTCACCAGGAAAGTGGTGGGCGCGCGAAACGGTCAGACGTTCTAGGAATAGTAGTTAGGACATGGCGAAGAGGTTGCTGGAGAAGAACTTAACGGCCTCATCTACCGACCGAAAGTCGTCGACTGAACAGTGAAATCAATCATTTCCTGAAATGTGGACCACCGCCAGGGCAGACTCTCAGGCAGCAGCGCCCAGAAAATGATAGATGAATGGGATAGTAATCACTATCATTGAGGTCATCGACTACCCCCAACCCAAAGGCTGTGCATCCGGAGAACACAAAAGATAGATGGAGACAAGAAAATTAACGAGTTTTCGGGTAGTGATGTGTAAACTCATCCAAATTTAGGACATCTATCTCCAGTTCGTAGATCAGGTCGGCAAGGACCTGACCCCTGGGATTGATCGAATAGTCTCCCCAGAGAGGGTCTACCGTTCCGATCCCGGAGTGGGATAAAGGGCCTCGGCAACCGTGCCACGACGCGGCGGAAGTACCCTGGGTCACAGTTGGCTGACGGTGGAATGTACGCGGAAATTAGGGTATACCTCCTATCCAGGTGCAGCTGCACAGCTACTGCCTGAAAGGAGGCATCTGAGGCAAAGAGAAGAACGGAGACAACATTCCGGGTGTAAATGGCGGATCCTCCTGCTCGTCCCCTATTCGGTGGTGGTAGGGTCGCAAAACTCTTATACCCCGGGAGGGTGAGCAGGGTGCATTTGCACATAAAAAAGATAACTAAGACAAAACAGGAAAAGACGAGTCTCCGCAGCTCCTCCCATTGAAGCAATATGCCCTCCAGGCCTAGCTCGGTTGAGATGCGGTGGGGCTCTTCGAAGAGAAGACCATCACGGGAATAGCCGTACGCTTCTCGGAGGCAGAACTCGGAGCGCTGTTGGCCGGACAATGTGCTGAAGGAGCTGTCGCTTTCGAGGACTTATCGGGGGAGGTTGGGCTCGCCATGCAGGTCTTTTCCTCACTCCACCTCGAAACCTTAGGGAGGCGAAACGGCTTCGGAGGTGGGGATCCTTACTTTGGTGGATCCACCGCCTTCGAGACCCAGCCTAGCACTCGGTGTGGGTGTAGGAGCCGAAGTTCCTTTAGTGCTGTCCCCTCACGACAAACTTCAGGGGTGTTACCTCTTGTGAGTCTAACGACTCCGTGGAGGCCCACGGCCGTTTCGCCTTACGGGAGACGGTCACGCTGGGGGGAGGGGAGAGAGCCCAAGTTTTAGCCAGGGCTAAGTGTGAACCCTTTGTGCGGCCAGCTTTACCAGGGAAGCACCCGAGGCGGGTAGAACCCGCAGAAGGGGTTCCGAATGGGCGCGGAAACGACAGTGCTCGTAGGCCGGAAGGGGCCAAGAGCAGAGGGTGTCTTTCTTAATATTGAGGCATTCGACGAATTCGCCAGAAGGCTCTCGTCCGAGAAACGGGTCACCTTCGGCTCCCTACCAATCACGATAGCTAGTGCTCTCCTTTGATGGCTCATGTTGCCCTTGGCCAACATGCTACCATCAGTAGAGTGAATAAAGTAAGCGTCGTAATCGAGGCTCTGCTCTGCGCACTTTTTGTCTTTGTAGGGAACTCCACACCTGGGGGAGCAGCGGGGCCGGACGTGCCGATCTTGGCTTGGTCGCATACCGAAGCGGCAGCGGCCCGTCCGTCCCCGTGGCTCTCACGGAGATATGGAGCCCTTAAGTCTTTCTAGTCTTAGTGTTTCTTTTCTTTTAGGGGAGGGTGGGAAGGGAACCCACTTTTCGCCCCCGCCGGTAGGAGCCCCTACGCCAGATGGACCAGCATCAGTAAGAACCTTGTCTGAAATGGAGAAGGTCTTGGTTGTCACAGGGGCACCAGCCGGGCAGGTGACTCCTCTCCTTGCGAGGCCTCGGGGACCAGAGCCGTCTGAGGAACAGCTTGCATAGGGGCGGACTCGGGTTCCTTGCTTGTCACCGAGCCGGGTTCGACCCCATGGAAGATCCTTCTGTCTGGGGCCTGGTCACCTTAGGGACCATGTCCATCTGAGGGAGGCCTCCAAGTGACCATCCCTGCCCAAGACATCATGGATCCAATTTGAGGTACCTTTACTCGTCTCGTCTTGGCCGGCGAACCGGCATCGGTCGAGGAAGAGGGGGGGGGGGGGGATCAGGAACACCGGCCCCGTGCAAAGTTATAGTGAACGAGTGCAGGACGTTATGGGGCACGGACCGGCAGGCCCTGCCATCCCTTGCCCCTATCGAGCCACTCCCTGCGCCAGCGGTCAATATTGGGCACCGCCTGCGTGCTTTAAAAAAAGTAGTCGCTAGGGGCCAGATCTGGACTGTAGGGAGGGATGGTTGAGCTCCTCGAATGCGCACTCGCGAAGGGCAGCTTGTGCAACTCTGGCCTTGTGCACTTTGACGACGTTGAAGTCGATCATGGGGCGTGAGATTTCTAGGGACCCAACGGGCAGATTTTTAAAAAAAAAATTTTAAGGGGCTATCTGGGGACTGCCCAATTAGGCATAGGTCGCCATAAACAAACAGCCTAGTTCTAGGCTACTTTAAAAAATTTGAACAGGAAACAACAATAAAAAGAAATAACAATAACAAAACAATAACAAAAACAACTAAACCTAGTTAAATGAAAGGGAGAAGGCCGGCCTCTCCCAAATAGTCAACAAGTCCACCAGTCAATGTGCACGCACTCGTCCAGAGTACAAAGGACAGGCGGTAGCAAACCCGCCCATCCCGGTACTGGGACAGGTAACGTGAGCGAAGATCACCCAGACTGGGACATTCGACAAGAATGTACCGAACAGTCTGGGGGACGATGCAGTCGTCGCAATAGGGCGCATGTGTGCGCTCCTTCAAATAGCGATGCGTCACACGAGTGTGTCCGATTCGGAGACGACAGAAAGCGACCTGAAGCCGTCGCGGCATTGGGGGATAGGTCCATGGGAACAGTCGCGGCGCAATGGCACGCAACTTTAAGTTCCCTACAACCGTCTCCCATCTTCTTTGCCAAGCAGTCCGAAGAGCTGCCCGTATTCCTGCCATGTAGTTGGTGTGAGGAAGAGCGAAACGCTGGTCCGGTCGCTGAGTCCTCGCGGACTCTTTGGCGCGCTCATTCCTCGCAATTCCTACATGTCCAGGAACCCAGCAGAAGATAATGTCGACATCTGCCCGGCTCGCCATAACCGTGGCGTCACGGATATCGCGAATGAGGGGATGCGGAGATTCCAATGCCCCGAGAGCACTCAGGGCGCTTTGTGAGTCGCTCCGAATCGGGCACGTCGCGTAATCCCCCGTAACGAGTGGTGTATTGAAACCAGCTCGGCCGTGAAGACAGACGAAGCGCCTGGTAGAGCCCCGCTGACTTCAAACAGAGGGGATACGGCGTGGAAGCCGACCCCCTCTTGGGACTTGGAGCCATCCGTATACACTGGCACGGTTCCAGCGTGACGCGATGTGTGTTCCAAAAAGATCCCACGCAATACTCCCGGCACCATACAAGCTTTGGGAGCAGAGGCGTGGCGACAAATAGCCAAATGTGGTACCCTCCAGGGTGGCGTCCTGGGCAGAACCAGGGGCGCCACCAGCCCGAGAGCTATATCTAGCTCTCGAAGGAGTTTCCTGACCCTAAACCCAAAGGGCTTAGGGTATGACTGGCGTCTCTCGGCGGCATAGGCACAATCGAGATCAGCTGCGGATGCAGTGAGAGCTGTTGGCGACTGAGGGAGGCGCCGGGCTCACGCGTACAGGCGAGTGATGCACTGCATGCGGCGAAGAGGGAGTGGCAACTCCCCAGCATCGACCAGCAGGCTCTCAATGGGGTAAGTGCGGAAGGAACCGGTCGCAAGGCGAAGGCCGGTGTGGTGGATCGAATCCACCTTCCGAAATAAACGCTCAGCTACGGATGCATATATATATTTTTTTTTTTTATTACCGGAGCTATCTGGCGACTGCCGACTTAGGCATAAGTTGCCGTAAACAAACAGCCTAGTTGTAGGCTACTTTAAAAAATTGAACAGGAAACATAATAAAAAGTAATAACAATAACAAAAACAATAACAACAACAATTAAACCGGGTTAAATGAAAGGGAGAAGGCCGGCCTCCCCCCAAAAGTCAATAAGTCCACCAGTCAAAGTACACGCACTCGTCCCGAGTACAAGGGACAGGGGGTAGCGACCCCGCCCATCCCGGTACCGGGACAGGTGTCGTGCGCGAAGATCACCCAGACTGGGACATTCGACAAGAATGTGCCGAACACTCTGGGAGACGACGCAGTCGTTGCAATAGGGCGCAGGCGAGCGCTCCCTCAAATAGAGATGCGTCACACGAGTGTGCCCGATTCGGAGACGACAGAATACGGATGCATAAAACTCGCATCCGTAGTCGAGCGAACAAAGGATCGATAAAAAAAGTAGGGCAGTAGCCCTATCAGCGCCCCAAGCGCTGAACGTCACAGAAGGGAGAATGTCCATGGCGCGGGTACAAGAGACCCTAAGGCTGCGAATATGAGCCTCCCAGGTGAGGCGTCGGGCGAATACAAGACCAAGGAAATGGTGCGATTCCACCACATCCAGGCGCACCCCATTAAGAAACAGATCTAGATCGGGGTGAAGCCGTGGATGGAGGCAGAAGTGCACCACCTTAGTCTTGGCCAAAGAAAACCGAAACCTGTGCGCTTCGGCATAGCGAAAGACGCGGTTCAATGCCTGTTGGAGTCTACGCTCCAGAGTTCGCATCTGGGCCGCGCCAAAAGAGATCGAAAGGTCTTCCACGTAGAGTGTAGCGAGAACATCTTCCGGCAGCACCGAGGTGATGCCGTTGATGCTCAGGGCAAAGAGTGTGACACTGAGGACACTTCCCTGCGGGACACCCTCTTCCTGCTCTTTTGGGCCGGAGAGGGCTCCCCCCCCCCACTCCGTACGCGGAATCAACGATCTCGCAAAAATTCAGATATAAACATTGGGAGGCGTCCCCTCGCCCCCAGCGTGTAGAGAGTCTCCATGAGACCGTATCGGCATCTGCGGTATCATAGGCCTTCTCCAGATCGAAAAACACCGTGGCGTAGAGCTGTCTATGAACGAAAGCCTCGCAGACGGCATTTTCGAGTCGGAGCAGAGCATCCGACGTGGAGTGGAACTTGCGGAAGCCACACTGTGCAGAAGACAGATGGCATCCGCTGTCCAGGAAAAAGGCTAATCTAACATTTACCAACCAATTTCTCCATCAACTTGCACACGCAAGAGGATAGAGAGATTGGGCGCAAACCGGTAGGAGTAGAGTGATCTCTCCCCGGTTTGCGAAAGGCGAACACAGTAGTGATTCACCAGGAGTCTGGGAGAGGACCCTCCACCCAGATCCTGTTGAACAAATCTAACAGAAAGGCCATGCCTCGCTCACCCAGGTGTCGAAGCATGGCGTATGGGACATCGTCCGGACCATGGGCGGTGTCCGCGCACGAAGCGAGAGCGGAGCTCAATTCACTCACAGTAAACTTGTCGTTGAAGGATTCTCCGCATCTGGAGGTAAAGTCCAGTCGGCGGCCTTCCGCGACATCACGACGTGCATTGAATGCTAGCGGAGCAGCATCCCGGCTAGAGAATGCGGAAAAAGCGGTCGCGAAGGATTCCGCCACGGACGCGGGGTCCGAGATTGCGATCCCATTCTCCTGGAGAACGGGAGGGAGGTCCTGCGAGAACTTGCCCCGAATCCTTTTGACTCGCTTCCACACCTCAGCTAAAGGGGTCTCTCCCTTAATTGAAGGCACGTATGCCCGACAAGAAGAGCGGCGGGCGTGCTTCGAAATATACCGGAACCTAGCCCTAGCCCGACGAAATTCAGCGACAGTGAAATCGTTCGGGCGGCGCTTATAGCGCATGTAGGCATAACGCTTCTGTTTGAGGGCCGTCTCACATTCGGCCGACCACCATGGGAGTGGTCGGCGTGCAAAACGGCCAGACGTCCTAGGAATAGTAGTCAAGCCCACGGCGATGAGGTTGCCGGAGAAGAACTCAATGGCCTCATCTACCGACCTAAACCCCTAGACTGAGATAGAGAATTCAGTCATTTCCTGAAATGCAGGCCACCGCGCCTGTGCCAAGCATCACCAAAGTGGGCTCTCAGGCGGCAGTTGCCCTGAAAATGATAGTTGGATGGGAAAGTGACTACTACCATGGAGGTCATTGACCACCCCCCCAATCAAAATATGGCTGAGCATCCGAAGAGCACAAAGATAGGTCAAGGCAAGAAAATGAAGCGGTTCTCGGCCAGTGATGCATAAACTCATCCACGTTTAGGACACCCATCTCAAGCTCTTCGATCAGATCGGCAAGGACTTGTCCCCTGGGATTTATGGAGTAATCTCCCCAGAGAGGATGCCTGCCGTTCAGATCTCCAAGCAAGAGATAGGGCCTCAGCAACCGTGCAAGACGCGGCGGAAGTCCCCCGAGTGGAAGTCAGCTGACGGTGGAATGTACGCAGAAATGATAGTATACCTCCTATGTAGGTGCAGCTGCACAGACACTGCCTGAAAGGAGGTATCTAAAGAGAAAGGAAAAACGGAGACATCATGCCGAGTGTAAACCGCGCATCCCCCAGCCCGGCCATCCCGCGGTGGTGGGGTCGCGAGAACCTTATACCCCGGGAGGAAAGGCAGGGGCCACGCACCTAGCATGGTCTCCTGCAAAAAGATAGCTAACGGGGAACGGGACGAGACGAGCATCCGCAGCTCCTCCCAATTAGCCCGGAGTCCACGGCAATTCCATGGAAGGAATATGCCCTCCATTCCTAGCTCGGAGGAGACGCGGGGGCCCTCCTCGAACTGAAGACCCTCACTGGAATGGCTCTACGCTTCCCGGGGGCAGAACCCCGGGCGCTGTTGGCCGGACAAAGACCTGAAGGAGCTGTCGCCTTCGAGGACTTACTTATTGGGGAAGGTTGAGCTCGCCATACGAGTCTTTTCGTCCCTCCGCATCGAAACCTTAGGCGGGCGTTGCGGCTTCGGAGGCGGGGGGCCCTCTTTTCGAGGAACCACCCTCGCCGAGCCACTCGCTTTACCTCGAGGCGTGGTCGAAGGAGCCGAAGCTCTTTTGTTGCTGTCCTCCTTTCGGTGAACAGCTTTAGGAACCCTGGAAGATGGCCTAGCGACCATCTTCAGGGGTGTTGCCTCCTGTGAGTCTAACGACTCAGTGGAGGCGCGTGGCCGTTTCGCCTTACGGGATTTTTTTTTTTTTTTTTTTATAGAGCCCCTCTTGCAACTACCCACTTGGGCATAAGTCGCCGAAAAACACGACAGCCTAGAATTAGGCTACTTTAAAGTTAAAATATGAAAACTTAACAATCAATATAAATTGGAAAAACTTAACAATCGAAGCAATCTCCGGCAGCGGGGGGAGGTCCCCCTCACCCCGGTGCAGGAGAGTGCAACCTAAAACAAAACAATAACAAAAAAAAGGAACCTTAAATAAAGGGGAGAAGGCCGGCCTCCCCCAAAAAGTCAATAAGTCCACCAGTCATGGTGCACGCACTCGTCCCGAGTACAAGGGACAGGCGGTAGCGACCCCGCCCATCCCGGTACCGAGACAGGTATCGTGCGCGAAGATCACCCAGACTGGGACATTCGACAAGAATATGCCGAACAGTCTGGGGGACGACGCAGTCGTTGCAATAGGGCACATGCGAGCGCTCCACCAAGTAACGATGCGTTACACGAGTGTGTCCGATTCGAAGACGACAGAAAGCAACCTGAAGCCGCCACGGCATTGGGGGATAGGTCCATGGGAACAGTCGCGGCGCAATGGCACGCAACTTTAAGTTCCCCTCGACCGTCTCCCATCTTCTTTGCCAAGCAGTCCGAAGAGCTGCCCGTATTCCTGCCATGTAGTCAGTGTGAGGAAGAGCGAAACGCTGGTCCGGTCGCAGAGTCCTCGCGGCATCTTTGGCGCCCTCATCGGCGCGCTCATTCCCCGCAATTCCTACATGTCCAGGAACCCAGCAGAAGATAATCTCGACATCTGCCCGGCTCGCCAAAACCGTGGCGTCACGGATTTCGCGAACCAGGGGATGCGGAGATTCCAATGCCCCGAGAGCACTCAGGGCGCTTTGTGAGTCGCTATAAATCACAATCCGGTCTCCGAACCGGGCACGTCGCGTAATCTCCCGTACCGAGTGGTGTATTGCCACCAGCTCGGCCGTGAAGACAGACGCAGCGCCTGGTAGAGCCCCGCTGACTTCAAACAGAGGGGATACGGCGTGGAAGCCGACCCCCTCTTGGGACTTGGAGCCATCCGTATACACTGGCACGGTACCAGCGTGACACGATGTGTGCTCCAAAAAGGTCGAACGCAATACTCCCGGCGCAGTACAAGCTTTGGGAGCAGAGGCGTGGCGACAAATAGCCAAATGTGGTACCCTCCAGGGTGGCGTCCTGGGCAGAACCAGGGGCGCCACCGGCCCGAGAGCTATATCTACCTCTCGAAGGAGTTTCCTGGCCCTAAACCCTTGGGTATGACTGGCGTCTCTCAACGGCATAGGCACCATCGAGATCAGCTGCGGATGCAGTGAGAGCTGTTGGCGACTGAGGGAGGCGCCGGGCTCGCGCGTACAGGCGAGTGATGCACTGCACGCGGCGCAGAGCGAGTGGCATCTCCCCAGCATCGACCAACAGGCTCTCAATGGGGGAAGTGCGGAAGGCACCGGTCGCAAGGCGAAGGCCGGTGTGGTGGATCGAATCCACCTTCCGCAATAAACGCTCGGCTGCGGATGCATAAAACTCGCATCCGTAGTCGAGCTTCGAGCGAACAAAGGATCGATAAAAAAGTAAGGCGGTAGCCCTATCAGCGCCCCAAGCGCTGAACGTCACGGAACGGAGAATGTCCATGGCGCGGGTACAAGAGACCCTAAGGCTGCGAATGTGAGCCTCCCAGGTGAGGTGTCGGTCGAATACAAGACCAAGGAAACGGTGCGACTCAACCACATCCAGGCGCACCCCATTAAGAAACAAATCTGGGTCGGGGTGAAGCCGTGGATGGCGGCAGAAGTGCACCACCTTAGTCTTGGCCAAAGAAAACCGAAACCTGTGCGCTTCGGCATAGCGAGAGACGCGGTTCAATGCCTGGTGGAGTCGGCGCTCCAGAGTTGGCATCTGGGCCGCGCCAAAAGAGATCGAAAGGTCGTCCACGTAGAGCGTAGCGAGAACATCTTCCGGCAGCACCGAGGTGATGCCGTTGATGCTCAGGGCAAAGAGTGTGACACTGAGGACACTTCCCTGCGGGACACCCTCTTCCTGCTCCTTTGGGCCGGAGAGGGCTCCCCCCCCCCCCCACTCCGTACGCGGAATCAACGATCTCGCAAAAATTCAGATATAAACATTGGGAGGCGTCCCCTCGCCCCCATCGTGTGGAGAGTCTCCATGATACCGTATCGCCATGCGGTATCATAGGCCTTCTCCAGATCAAAAAACACCGTGGCGTAGTGCTGTCTACGAAGGAAAGCCTCGCAGACGGCATTTTCCAGTCGGAGCAGAGCATCCGACGTGGAGTGGAACTTACGGAAGCCGCACTGTGCAGAAGACAGATGGCCTCCGCTGTCCAGGAAATAGGCTAATCTAACATTTACCAATTTCTCCATCAACTTGCACACGCAAGAGGTTAGAGAGATTGGGCGGAATCCGGTCGGAGTAGAGTGATCTCTCCCCGGCTTGAGAAAGGCGAGCACAGTAGCGATTCGCCAGGAGTCTGGGAGAAGACCTTCCACCCAGATCCTGTTGAACAAATCTAACAGAAAGGCCATGCCTCGCTCACCCAGGTGTCGAAGCATGGCGTACGGGACATCGTCCGGACCATGGGCGGTGTCCGCGCACGAAGCGAGAGCGGAGCGCAACTCACTCACATTAAACTTGTCGTTGAAGGGTTCTCCGCCTCTGGAGGTAAAGTCCAGCCGGCGGCCTTCCGCGACATCACGACGTGCATTGAATGCTGGCGGAGCAGCATCACGGCTAGAGAATGCGGAAAAAGCGGTCGCTAAGGATTCCGCCACGGACGCGGGGTCCGAGATTGCGGTCCCATTCTCATGGAGAACGGGAGGGGGGTCCTGCTAGAACTTGCCCCGAATCCTTTTGACTCGCTTCCACACCTCAGCTAAAGGGGTCTTCCCGTTAAGTGAAGACACGTATGCCCGCCAAGAAGAGCGGCGGGCGTGCTTCGAAAAATACCGGAACCTAGCCCTAGCCCGACGAAATTCAGCGACAGTGAAATCGTTCGGGCGGCGCTTATAGCGCATGTAGGCATAACGCTTCTGTTTGAGGGCCGTCTCACACTCGGCCGACCACCATGGGAGTGGTCGGCGTGCAAAACGGCCAGACGTCCTAGGAATAGTAGTCAGGCCCACGGCGATGAGGTTGCCGGAGAAGAACTCAACGGCCTCATCTACCGACCTAAACTCCTCGACTGAGATAGAGAATTCAGTCATTTCCTGAAATGCAGGCCACCGCGCCCGCGCCAAGCACCACCGAGGTGGTCTCTCAGGCGGCAGTTGCCCTGAAAATGATATTTGAATGGGAAAGTGATCACTACCATGGAGGTCATCGACCACCCCCCCAATCAAAATCAGGCTGTGCATCCGAAGAGCACAAAGATAGGTCAAGGCAAGAAAATGAAGCGGTTCTCGGACAGTGATGCGTAAACTCATCCACGTTTAGGACACCCATCTCAAGCTCTTCGATCAGATCGGCAAGGACTTGTCCCCTGGGATGTATGGAGTAATCTCCCCAGAGAGGATGCCTGCCGTTCAGATCTCCAAGCAAGAGATAGGGCCTCGGCAACCGTGCCACGACGCGGCGGAAGTCCCCCGCGTCGAAGTCAGCTGACGGTGGAATGTACGCAGAAATGATAGTATACCTCCTATCCAGGTGCAGCTGCACAGCCACTGCCTGAAAGGAGGTATCTAAAGAGAAAGGAAGAACGGAGACATCATGCCGGGTGTAAACTGCGCACCGCCCAGCCCGGCCATCCCGCGGTGGTGGGGTCGCAAGACCCTTATACCCCGGGAGGGCAGGGAGGGGGCACGAACCTAGCATGGTCTCCTGCAAAAAAATAGCTAACGGGGAACGGGACGAGACGAGCCTCCGCAGCTCCTCCCAGTTGGCCCGGAGTCCACGGCAATTCCATTGAAGGAATATGCCCTCCAGGCCTAGCTCGGAGGAGACGCGGGGGCCCTCCTCGAATTGAAGACCCTCACGGGAATGGCCGTACGCTTCCCGGGGGCAGAACCCCGGGCGCTGTTGGCCGGACAAAGCGCTGAAGGCGCTGTCGCCTTCGAGGACTTATTGGGGGAGGTTGGGCTCGCCATGCGAGTCTTTTCGTCCCTCCGCCTCGAAACCTTAGGCGGGCGTTGCGGCTTGGGAGGCGGGGGGCCCTCTTTTCGAGGAACCACCGTCTCCGAGCAACTAGCTCCACCTCGGGGCGTGGGCGAAGGAGCCGAAGCTCCTTTGTTGCTGTCCTCCTTTCGGGGGACAGCTTTAGGAACCCCGGAAGATGGCCTAGCGACCATCTTCAGGGGTGTTGCCTCCTGTGAGTCTAACGACTCGGTGGAGGCGCGTGGCCGTTTCGCCTTACGGGAAACGGTCACGCTGGGGGAAGAGGGGGGAGCCCTGGTTTTAGCCGGGGCAGGGTATGAACCCTTTTTTCCGCTAGCTTTACCAGGGGAGCGCCCGGGTTGGGTAGAGCCCGCAGAAGGGCTCCGAATGGGCGCGGAAACAACCGTGCTCGTTGGCCTGGATGGGCCAGGAGCAGAGGGTGCATTCCTAACTATTGAGGCATACGACGTCCCAGGCAGAGCCGGGCGCGCCAGGACCAAGTCCTTTGCCTCGCGGAATGAGAGTCGATCCTGGGCCTGAACGGCCAGGATTTCTTTCTCAAGGAGATATGCACCACATTGCTTCGAAGAAGAAGGGTGCGGCTCTCCGCAATTGACACACTTGGCCACACACGATTTGGACTTATCGTGTGCGACCTTGGAGCAATTTACACAGACTTCGGGTGACCCTGACTTTGCACGTCTACATGAGCGATTCGTATGGCCGAAGCGGTGACAGTAATAGCACCGCCGCAGCAGTGGCACGAATGCCTTCACGCAGTAGCGGTACCAACCGGCACGCACCGACTCAGGGAGCTTGTCACAGTCGAACGTGACGAAGAGTGTAGGGGTGGGTCTCGAGGCCCATCCCTATTTTCTCATCAGACGTTCGACCTTGACCGCCCCATGGTCGGCCAGCTCTAAGGTGATGTCTTCAATGGAGTAGTCAACGAGTTCCCTCGCATAAACTACTCCTTTCACAAAGTTCATGGTAGAGTGCGGCGTCACACTCACCGGGGTGCCATGAAGTGTCCGAAGAGCACTAATCTTGGCCGCCTCGGCGGGATTCGCCGCAATCGCCAGAAGGCTCCCGTCCGAGAAACGGGTTACCTTCGGCTCTCTACCAATTGCACTAGCTAATCCTCTCCGCTGATGGATCATGTTGCCCTTGGACAACATGGTGCCATCAGTGGAGCAAATAACGAGGAAGCGTTTGAAGCCAGCGGGCTCGAAAACGCCAGGTAACCTCTGAATCAGGGGCCCCGATGTCATCGAGGCTCCGCCCTGTGCACTCTTGGTAGTAGTCTTCTTTGTCAGGGGCTCCGCAACCGGGGGGGCAGAGGGGGCGGATGTGCCGATCTTGGCTTGGTCGCTTGCCAGAGTGGCAGCAGACCCATCCGTCCCCGCAGCCCCCGCGGATGGAGAGGAGCCCCGAGTCTTTTTTGTCTTTTTAGTCTTTTTCTTTTTCGGAGAGGAGGGCGGGGAATGAACCCGCTTTTCAACTCCGCCGGCAGAAGTCCCCAGGCCAGATGGACCAGCCTCAGCCAGGTCCCTCTCCCAAATGGAGAAGGTCCTGGTTGTCGTAGGGGCACCTGTCGGAGGAGATCCCTCCCCTCCTTTTGCCTCGGAGCCCTCAGCCATTTGAGGAGGACCTTGCATAGGGGCGGATTCGGGTTCGGTGCTTGGCGCCGAGCCCGAATTCCCCCCCATGGAAGGCCCTACCGTCTGAGACTGGGTCTCCTCAAGGACCATGTCTATCACAAGAGGGGCCTCCAGTTGGCCATCCCCTCCCAGGACATCGCAGGTCCCCTTGGCAGTATTGTCACTAGTCAGGTGGTGTGGGGAGGCACAGGCCTTGACCCCAGCAAGGTTTAAAATTCTTGCCAGCAGGTCTTTTGAGGGAAGCGACCGAAGGGGCCTGGCTTCCCTCTCCCTCCTAAGGGGGTTTGCCCTACCGAGCCGCTTGCACGAGGGGCGGTCGGCAATGGGCTGCCTGCTGGCTTTCTTGGCAGTCCCCTTAGAAAGCAAAGGAGGGACTGCCGCTGGAGATAGGGAGGTGCCCGAAAGCACCTCCAGAGAAGGGGGTGAGGGGGAGTCCCCTACACCCGTAGGCGTAGGAGAGGAGTAAGCCTCCTCTCCGGTTAAAGAATTATGGAGGGTCCCTTGCGCAAGCACAAGGGAGGGGACCTCCATTTTCTCGGTGGAGCTGCCCGAGGGCGGCTCCGTCGATTTTCTTGGGGAAGTTGGGGGTTGGGTTTTTTGTTGTTTTTTTTTCATTCATGGGCATGGTGACCCTCTTTTGATTACGGGACGCAATAGCTCATCACCTCTCGCAGTTGCCCGCACTGCGAGAGGTGCTTACAAGCCCGGCAGAGCCAGGCGCCGCCATTCGGGACCACCCCTCCCGCCTGGTTGCCTGGCAGTCCTTCAGCATGGCGGCTCCACCTTGGACACGGCGTAAAAAATATAGGTTGTGAAGAGGAGAGGAAAAGGGATGTGAGGAAGATGTGGGTGGGGATGAAGCAGGTTGTTAAAAAACCCCCATCCCGAACCGGAGCTGAGGGGTTAGGGAACAATGTCCCCTCCCCCCTCAGCCCCGATCCGGGGTGGTTGGCTTGAGAAGAAGGTCAGCATTCTACCCTGTGAAATTAGAGGCTGACCAGAGAAAGTTGTGGGAGAGGTTGTATGAAAAGGCGACGAGGTAGGGGAGAAATCGGGCTATCTGAAGGAAGGAAGAGAGGCTAAGCTGGGGCCGGACGGAGTGCTGGATCCCGTCAGCACGGCGGCCAGGATGGCAAATCGCCGCGCCCCTTACGGGGTCGCCATACGGGAAACGGTCACGCTGGGGAAAGAGGGAAAAGCTCTGGTTTTAGCCGGGGCTGGGTGTGAACCCTTTTTGCCGCCAGCTTTACCAGGGGAGCGCCCGGGTTGAGTAGAGCCCGCAGAAGGGCTCCAAATGGGCGCGGAAACAACCGTGCTCGTTGGCCTGGATGGGCCAGGAGCAGAGGGTGCCTTTCTAACTATTGAGGAATATGACGTCCCAGGCAGAGCTGGGCGCGCCAGGACCAAGTCCTTAGCCTCACGGAATGAGAGTCGATCCTGGGCCTGAACGGCCAGGATTTCTTTCTCAAGGTGATATGCACCACATTGCTTCGAAGAACCGGGGTGCGGCTCTCCGCAATTGACACACTTGGCCACACACGATTTGGACTTATCGTGTGCGGCCTTGGAGCAATTTCCACAAACTTCGGGTGACCCCGACAGTAATAGCTCCGTCGCGGTAGTGGCTCGAATGCCTTCAGGCGGGAGCGGTACCAACCGGCATGCACCGACTCAGGGAGCTTGTCACAGTCGAACGTAACGAAGAGTGTAGGGGTGGGTCTCGAGGCCCATCCCTGTTTTCTCATCACACGTTCGACTTTGACGCCCCATGGTTGGCCAGCTCTAGGGTGATGTCCTCAATAGAGTAGTCAACGAGTTCCCTCGCATAAACTACTCCTTTCACAAAGTTCTTGGTAGAGTGCGGCGTCACACTCACAGGGGTGCCGTGAAGTGTCCGAAGAGCACTTATCTTGGCCGCCTCGGCGGGATTCGCCGCAATCGCCAGAAGGCTCCCGTCCGAGAAACGGGTTACCTTCGGCTCTCTACCAATTGCACTAGCTAATCCTCTCCTCTGATCGAGCATGTTGCCCTTGGCCAACATGGTGCTATCAGTGGAGCGAATAACGAGGAAGCGTTGGAAGTCAGCGGGCTCGAAAACGCCAGGTAGCCTCTGAATGAGGGGCCCCGATTCATTGAGGCTCCGCCCTGTTTACTTTTAGTTTTAGTCAGTGGCTCCGCAACCGGAGGGGCAGAGGTGCCGGATGTGCCGATCTTGGCTTGGTCGCTTGCCAAAGTGGCAGCAGACCCATCCGTCCCCGTAGCCCCCACGGGTGGAGAGGAGCCCCGAGTCTTCCTAGTCTTTGTCTTTTTCTTTTTTGGAGAGGAGGGCGGGGAATGAACCCGCTTCTCACCTCCGCCGATAGGAGCCCCTAGGCCAGATGGACCGGCCTCAGCCAGGTCCTGGTGGTCGCAGGGGCACCGGTTGGAGGAGATCCCTTCCCTCCTTGTACTGCCTTGGAGCCCTCAGCCGTTTGAGGAGGACCTTGCATAGGAGCGGATTCGGGTTCGGTGCTTGGCGCCGAGCCCGGATTCCCCCCCCATGCAAGGTCCTACCGTCTGAGGCTGGGTTTCCTCAAGGACCATGTCTATCACAAGAGGGGCCTCCAGTTGGCCATCCCCTCCCAGGACATCGCAGGTCCCCTTGGCAGTATTGTCACTAGTCAGGTGGTGTGGGGAGGCACAGGCCTTGACCCCAGCAAGGTTTAAAATTCTTGCCAGCAGGTCTTATGAGGGAAGCGACCGAAGGGGCCTGGCTTCCCTCTCCCTCCTAAGGGGGTTTGCCCTACCGAGCCGCTTACATGAGGGGCGGTCAGCAATGGGCTGCCTGCTGGCTTTCTTGGCAGTCCCCTTGGAAAGAACAGAGGGGACTGCCGCTGGAAGAAGGGAGGGGCCCGAAAGCACCTCCAGAGAAGGGGGTGAGGGGGAGTCCCCTTCACTCATAGGCGTAGGAGAGGAGTAAGCCTCCTCTCCGGTTGAAGTAATATAGAGGGTCCCCTGCGCAAGCACAGGGGGGGAAACCTCCATTTTTTCTGTGAAGCTGCCCGGGAGCGGCTCCGTCGTTTGTACAGGGGGAGTTAAAGTGTTTTTTTGGTTACCCTCATCATTGGGCATGGTGACCCTCTTTTTATTACGGGATGCAACCGCTCATCACCTCTCGCAGTTGCCCGCACTGCAAGAGGTGCTTACAGGCCTGGCAGAGCCAGGCGCCACCATTTGGGACCACCCCTCCTGCCTGGTGGCCTGGCAGTCCATCGGCATGGCGGCTCCACCTTAGACGCGGCGTAAAAATGGATAGAATGTGAAGAGGAGAGGAAAAGGGATGTGAGGAAGGTATGGGTGGGGATGAAGCAGGTTGTTAAAAAAACCCCATCCCGAACCGGAGCTCAGGGGTTAGGGAACATTATCCCCTCCCCCCTCAGCCCCGATCCGGGACGGTTGGCTTGAGAAGAAGGTCAGCATCTACCCTGTGAAATTAGAGGCTGACCATTGAAAGTTGTGGGAGAGGTTGTATGAAAAGCGACGAAGTAGGGGAGAAATACAGGCTATCTGAAGGAAGGAAGAGAGGCTAAGCTGGGGCCGGACGGAGCGCTGGATCCCGTCAGCACGGCAGCCATGATGGCAAATCGCCGCGCCCCTTACGGGGCCAACGGGCAAAGACCTTGGTCATGGCCAAATTGTTGTGGATGATGTTGATAACACTTCCATGTGATATTCCAGGTTCTCGCTCAATTTCTTCGACCTTCACCCGTCGATTTTCGAGGATCATCTTCTGCACACGGGCCACATTGTCCTCGTTGGTCACGTCTGACAGGTGTCCTGGACGGAAATCATCTTCAAGGGACTCACAACCATAACGGAACTCCCTATTCCAGCGAGTAATGGTTGCATAGGAAGGGGCGGTGTCGGTGTACACTGCAACAATGCGTTCATGGATCTCTTTTGCATTCTTGCCTTCCTTGGTCAAAAATTGATCACTGCGCAGTGCTCAACCTTCTCCATTGTTGAAAAATTTGTGACTGACGATCTGCGATCAGCTACTGCTTCTTAAATAGACGAGGCAGGAGCGTGTGGCTACAGGTCCTGACTGGTCATAATTTGTCCTAACACCCGCACAAACAGCCATCCCCTTTCCTCTGTTTTGCCCTACCGATTCGCAAAACCTATTGACCGCCCCTCGTACATTCACCTCAGAAGTGTGGTCATTGGCCAATAGTGTTGTAAGGCCATCTCGATTGTCCATTAGTGTATATAATTTTTGAATTTAGGATATAAGGTTATATATTATTTTTGTTTTGGAGGAACTGTGATTGCTAAGGTTTCGGTAGTTTTTATTATTTATTAGATTATAATAAAATTAAGATAAAACTCTCTCCTCAATATCCTCTCCTTAGACCACCGAGCAGATCTTGTTGGAACGGCGGGAATTTTTGGCTGGGGACTCGCGATCCCGCCGCCACACCCTGATAAAGCTGTGGAAGCTTTGAGAGCGGAGGTGTGGCGACCAATATTCAAAGGTGGTAGCTTCCAGGGTGGTGTCCTGGGCAGAACCAGAGGCGCCACCAGCCCGAGAGCTACACCGAGCTCTCAAAGGAGTTTCCTAGACCTAAACCCAAAGGGCTTAGGGAATGACTGGCGTCTCTCGCTGGCATAGGCACTTTTAGTTCCTGAGGAAGGCGCCGAGCTAAAGCGAACAGGCGCATAAGGTCCTGTGTATGGCGAAGAGCAAGTGGCATCTCCCTGGCATCAACAAGTGGGCTCTCTATATTTATCCAACCTAAATGAAATATAGCTAAATTTTTTTAACCTCTTTCCTTTTCATATTTCAAAAATAATTATAATAATGGAAAATATAAAGAGCAACATTTTTAATTTCAATGGGGCACGGGTGGAAGGTACCTGTTGCCAGGCAGACTATTATGGTGGACAGAGTCCACCTGTATAATGGCAGAAAAAGAAAGTGTATCGAGTTGTGAAGTTCACTCTTTCTGCTGAAACCATGGCCCTTTTGGACTGAATTTGAGGCTGCAGTCATATTGCAAGTATAATGCAAGAAATATCCGGCAGTAGTGTAAAAATAAATGGTATCATTGATAATAAGAGCCTGCTTGATGCAATTCCCTCTTATAAAAGTCTGGAAGATAGAAGATTGAGAGTCGATATTGCTGTTCTATGGGAGATGCTCTACAGAGAAGAGATAACCTAAGTTTCATTGGTCTCCTCGTTAACTGCCTCACAAAAAGAGATGCCTGTACAAAGCAACTTCTAGCCGCTGTTTGACGAGACTATGCAAGTCTCTGCTGAAGTAAAAAAAAATGAAAGAGGGAGAAGAGTTGAGCTGGCTGTGTATCCTTTTGCGACTGTCTTTTGCTTACGGTCAGCCAATCGCATACAAGATTGTGCATGACATCACAGCCTGCGAAACAACCTCCGAATGGCGCATTGTGGAGCCATTTAGTTTACTCCAGTGTATAGTCAACCAACAAAAACTATGAGTCTATACAGCTTATCAGTTTACATAAAGTCAACCCAACTCAGCACTCCATCCAATAACCTATCACACCCAATGTGGCTTAACTTTGCTCTAATTGCAAGTGATATTCCTCTTAGGGTATAAGTCAAGAAAGAGCAAATAATATTTGTAAAAGAATAGATTTATATTTAATATATTAAAAGCAAAAATAAACAAGGGCATTTCTGCCATACCGGGAATGGAATGTGGAAGGCTGATGGCATCCGCCGCAAGATGGCCTTGTCAACATCCTGGGGGCGGTTTGTGGCACCCATGACAAGCACACAGTGAGAGTGGTCAGTTGCGAGGCCATCCCACTGCTGCAGGAATTGTGCCTTCATCATGGCCGTTGCCTCATGGTCATCAGTGCTCCGGACCCGCAAGAAAGAATCTTGAAAAAAAAGACCATGAAAGGAGTGTGAATGATTGGGTAAGTTGATATTCAGGTATTTTAAGGGTGGGAAAGACAATGCAGCAACTAAACCAGTTAAAGAAACAAAAAACAGGTGAAGTTTAGACAAGGAAAAATGTGTGGAAGGTATTCTATTGGCCATAAGGGCACACCTAATTTTTTTTTTTTTAATAAAACTCAAACCAATATATAATTATCTTAGAAATTGATTCATAAATCATTTTTAAAGAAATACAGAATTTGGCAGAAAAAGTCAATGTTTTGAATTATATCTGAAATTTTTACATTCATTAAAATATTTTCTTACATATATAATTTCTGCAAATAAAATCTAAAGTTTATTTATATAAATATCATTAATATCTTAAATAAATGATAAAATGTTTTTTTTACTAAATTTCATTAATATTTTTCATCATATTTTCATTACAATTTTCAAAAGTCTGGATGCTTAAAATCATCTTCATCTGTGATGATTACGGCTCCCAAGTACTCAAATTCCACTTTGGAATGGCTAACTATCATATATTTTGCAAGGAATGAATTTCATATCTAAAGAACTTAAAATAATGGTAAGTATAGTGAGGAATGGTTTCAAGAGGTTTGAAGAGAGCTATACTACAAGATCGACAATGGATAGTAAATGCATCTGAACTATTTGTTACAGATTCATCATTTAGTCACTAACAATATTTTTAAGTGGTATTTGCTACAGTAATGTTAATAAATAACTATATTATAGTATTATTATAATTAGTTTTTAGTGTCTAGTGGGGCACGAAGTGTCTTCAATAAGGCCGAAAACAATACCCCATCACTGTGGAAGCTTTGGGAGCAACAAATAATCAAAGGTGGAATCATGAGCAGAACCAGAAGAGCCACTGACCCAAGAGCTATTGTCAGATACAGACAACATTCTATAGTATAATAAGTATTCTGTATCCTTGTCTCTTATCCCCTTCCAATCCCATCTTTCAATATACTTAATTGAATTAAACTTCTTAAAGCAGTCTCCATAATTAAAGGTAAGCCTTTATTATAGTGACATCACCTTAAAACTATTGCCATACTGCTCCAGAATTGATCGGCAATTAAACAGCACCAATGAAGCAAATCCTTCAACCTCAATGGTGAGAAGGATGCAATGAGAGGCTCAAGCTTCTCAGTCGAGCAGTAGTAGACCTCCATTGAGACATTATAAGCCATCCAGATGGCTATGCCACTAACAGCAGCAGAGCAGAAATTTTAGAATTTATCATAGTATTTATAAATATGTGTGAATTTGTGTGTTTGAATATTTTGTTACTATCTTTGAATTACTTAGTATTTTACTAAAATAATGGTGTATAATTAATAAAATGGTGTTTAACCAATATTTATAATGTTTCAGCTTAAATTTATAACTATTGTGTATTCAACAAAACTTATATAAGCACAGAGAGCACAAATCCAGGTTGTCCATTGCTAAGGATTATCACAAGAAGAAAAAGCTAAAAAATTAAATCTTCAAGATATGTATACAAAAGTGGCAGAAAATGTCTTACAACACAGAAAAAATTTAGTTCTACCATTTAAATATATCTTAGAAGAAAATTATTTAAAAATAAAACATGGAATAATTTTGCTGATTTTTAGTGATTCTGGGGCTACATTTGTGATCCAAAGAGTTGGAGAAGCATTTCATACTGCTTGTGTGGTACCAAGGGGAAAGCATGTGAGGGTTCTATTATGGTATAGGGCTACATGTTTTCATCAGGGCCAGGAGAGATGCTTTCATGCTAGGGAAGAATAAACTCCCCAACTTTTACCACCATGTTTTTAGAGCCAGAGCTTTCCAGTAATAGAATCACACAAATAAAAAAAATAAAGTTATTCAGGAGAACAAGCATCAGGAATTGAGGGGTAGGTCCATGGGAGAAATTGCAGCACAATGGCAAGGAACTTGGAGACATCTGTATATATTGGCACGGATCCAGCGTGCCACGAAGTGTGCTCCAAAAGGCAGGAACGCAATACTCCCGGCGCTGTAGAAGACTTGGAAGCAGAGGGGTGGCGTCCTGAGAAGAAGCTGAGGCGCTACTGGCCCGAGAGCTACACTGAGCACTCGAAGGAGTTTCCTAGCCCTACACCTAAAGGGTTTTTGATATGAATGGCGACAGTATCGACAAGTAGGCTCTCAATGGGGGATGAGCAGGAGAGACTGGTGTAGTGGATTGAGTCCACCTTCCCAAATGCATGCTCGCCTGTGGATGAGTAAAACGAACAAGGGATCAATAGAAAACTAAGAGAGTAGCCCTATCAGCGGCACAAGTGCTGAAAGTCACGGAACGAAGAATGTCCATGGCGCGTGTATAAGGACCCTAAGGCTGCGAATACGACCCTCCCAAGTGAGGTGTCAATCGAAAACGTGAATAAGGAAACGGTGCGATTCAACCACTTCCAGGCGCACCCCATTAAGAAACAAATCTGGGTCGGGGTGGAGACGTGGGTGGTGGCAGAAGTGCACCACCTTAGTCTTGGCCAAAGAAAACTGAAACCTGTGCGCTTCGGCATAGCGAGAGACGCGGTTCAATGCCTGTTGGAGTCGGCGCTCCAGAGTTGGCATCTGGGCCCCACCAAAAGAGATCGAAAGGTCGTTCACGTAGAGCTTAGCGAGAACAGCTTCCGGCAGCACCGAGGTGATGCCGTTGATTCTCAGGGCAGAGTGTGACACTGAGGACACTTCCCTGCGGGACACCCTCTTCCTGCTCCATTGGACCGGAGAGGGCTCCCCCCACCCGTACGCGGAATCGACGATCTCGAAAAAATTCAGATATAAAGACTGGGAGGCGTCCCCTCGCCGCCATCGTGTGGAGAGTCTCCATGATACCGTATCGCCATGCGGTATCATAGGCCTTCTCCAGATCGAAAAACACCGTGGCGTAGTGCTGTGTACGAAGGAAGGCCTCGCAGACGGTATTTTCCAGTCGGAGCAGAGCATCCGACGTGGAGTGGAACTTGGGGAAGCCGCACTGTGCAGAAGACAGATGGCCTCCGCTGTCCAGGAAAAAGGCTAATCTAACATTTACCAACCAATTTCTCCATCAACTTGCACACGCAAGAGGTTAGAGAGATTGGGCGGAACCCGGCCGGAGTAGAGTGATCTCTCACTGGTTTGCGAAAGGCGAGAACAGTAGCGATCGCCAGGAATTTGGGAGGAGACCTTCCACCCAGATCCTGTTAACAAATCTAACAGAAAGGCTATGCCTCGCTCATCCAAGTGTCGAAGCATGACGTACGGGACATCGTCCGGAGCATGGGCGGTGTCCTCGCAAGAAGCAAGAGCGGAGGGCAACTCACTCACAGTAAACGTGTCGTTGAAGGGTTCTCCGCCTCTGGAGGTAAAGTCCAGCCGGCGGCCTTCCGCGACATCACGACGTGCATTGAATGCTGGCGGAGCAGCATCCCGGCTAGAGAATGCGGAAAAAGCGGTCGCGAAGGATTCCGCCACGGACGCGGGGTCCGAGATTGCGGTCCCATTCTCCTGGAGAACTTGCGAGAACTTGCCCCGGAATCCGTTTGACGCGCTTCCCCACCTCTGCTAGAGGGGTCTTCCCGTTAAGTGAAGACACGTATGCCCACCAAGAAGAGTGGCCGGCGTGCCTCGAAATATACCGGAACCTAGCCCTAGCCCGACGAAATTCAGCGACAGTGAAATCATTCGGGCGGCGCTTATAGCGCATGTGGGAATAACGCTTCTGTTTGAGGGCCGTCTCACACTCGGCCGACCACCATGGGAGTGGTCGGCGTGCAAAACGGCCAGACGTTCTAGGAATAGTAGTCAGGCCCTCGGCGATGAGGTTGCCGGAGAAGAACTCAACGGCCTCATCTACCGACCTAAACTCCTCGACTGAGATAGAGAATTCAGTCATTTCCTGAAATGCAGGCCACCGCGCCAAGCACCACCGAGGTGGGCTCTCAAGCGGCAGTTACCCTGAAAATGATAATTGAATGGGAAAGTGATCACTACCATGGAGGACATCGACCACCCCCCAATCAAAACCAGGCTGTGCATCTGAACAGCACAAAGATAGGTCAAGGCAAGAAAATCAAGCGGTTCTCGGGCAGTGATGCATAAACTCATCCACATTTAGGACACTTATCTCCAGCTCTTCGATCAGATCGGCGAGGACTTGTCCCCTGAGATTTATTGAGTAATCTCCCCGGAGAGGATGCCTGCCGTTCACGGGCCTGGTAGAGTGATAGGGCATGATAGTAAACAAGTGTTGGTAAGGCATGGTGGTGTCTACATACGAGCACACGCCTATCATCCCGCTTGCGTTCCAGTGCAGGAAACTGGGATGCAAGACAGCACTCCTGATGTCTGTAGCATTCAGCAGCACCCCGAAGATATGGTACTACACAGTGTTACCCACCTAATAAGGAGTCTGAGGATGAATCTTCGAGTGATCGAGTTGAGAAGCCTCACCACCACATAGAGAATAATGATGTGCGTGAAAGACAGACAGATGTTGCTGATGTTCCGGGCCCACCTAAGGTTACTGTTGGCCAGAGAATTAAAGGAATACATTCTGAAAGTGGTGAATTAGTATCAAGAAAGATATTAAGCCGAGTTGGTAAAGCTACTGGCAAGTACAAGCATTGGTATAATTTGCAAAAGGACTCCGATGGTAGTGTACATGCCGTAGACTTAAAGGATGGCTTTACTGAGTTGGAAATATTGAGTGATGAAGCAGAAATGGTTGTGTTATTTAATTCTGAGACTGTGCGTGCTGCTAAAGACAGTGAATTAAATAATTGGAAGAACAATAATGTTTACAAAGAGGTAGATGATGTTGGACAAAGTTATATTACAGTTCGGTGGGTTGTGATTGAGAAAGTAAAGAGTGGCAAACCAGTGGTTAAAGCGCGTTTAGTAGCCAGATGTTTTGAGGAGAATACTACTGATCTTTGGAAAGATCCTCCTACTTGCTCAAAGGAGGCAATGCATTTAGTTTAGGCATTTACTTCATCCAGACAATGGGAGAGTGCCATACTATTAAAGTGAAAGCTGCATACCTACAAGGTAATGAGATCAAGCGAGTCATTTACCTACATCCTACTTCAGAGTATGCTAACGGTAAGCTGTGGAAGCTTAAGAAAACCGTGTACAGTCTGTTTGATGCTGCCCGACATTGGCATCTGTGTGTCAAGGAGGAATTACTTGCCCTGGGAGTCATTATGTCCAAGCTGAACTCTGCATTGTTCTACTGGTGTTGTCATGGAAGAGTGGATGGCATAATGCGTGTCTATGTTGACGACTTCCTTTGGGTGGGCAGTCCAGAATTGAGCAAAATTTTCCTGGTTGGTAGCTCAGCATCAAAAGCGTTCAAGTATGTTGGCCTGAATGTTGTTTCTGATAATGACAGTCGCATTGCTGTAGACCATTTTCAGTACGCATGTTCATTGAAACCCATCAGGGTTAGTCGCCATCAGGCTGCAGTAAAGAGCGCAAGCTTAACTGGATTGCTACCCATACCAGGCCTGACATTGCATTTAATGTCTGCGAGTTGAGCATAGCTTTTAACTCTGCCACTATTGATGACCTCTTGAGACTTAACAAGTTCATCTCACGTGTTACCACTGATAACATCAGATTGCACTTTCCAATGATGCAGCAACTTGACAATTGTTATATTGAGTGTTTCGTGGATGCTTCTTTTACTAACCTGACTAGCAGTGGTTCTCAAGGAGGCTTTGTAATCTTCTTGTGTGATGACTGTGAAACAAGATGCCCCATCTATTGGCAGAGTAGAAAGATCCGTCAGGTAGTTAAGTCGACCCTGTCTGCTGAAACTCTTACCCTGCTTGACTACATTGAGACTGCCATCTATCTTGCAAGTCTCTTGTCCGAGATATCTGGGTGTGACAAACCAAGCATAAAGCTATGTGGACAATAAGAGCCTCGTTGAAGCTCTGTATTTGTGTAAACACCTGGACGGCAGGAGACTCAAAATTGACATAACTGTGTTGCAACATTTGGCAGACTGCATCATTAAGAGAGGTGCCTCTACTGAGCAGCTGCAGGCAGCAGTTAGTAGGAACTAAAACCTTAACTCAATCCCACTGTAAATAACACATAGTAGTATGTAACTCTCCACTGCACCTAAATGGTTACCACCCCGTATAAAGTGTATGTCATTCAAATGTATATGTATGTGAAATATAATATTCAAAAAATAAACTTCTTCACAAAATAAGAAAAGAGGACGAGAGTGTTAACCTGTATTAATCACTATGCACAACAGTGTATGTCTGTTCGATTGTGCACATCGTGTGCATATGTGACATCATCAGCATTGGCCTGCGGGCTCGTGCCAGCACCGGCAAGCAGTCTACTTGGAGCGGTGAGTCTGGATGGTTGTTATTTGTCATCATCAATGAATCGATCCTTACCTATTTCATAAATAAATCAATCCTCACCTATTTCATCAATGAATATAATGCAGGGTTGAATCTTGGCAGCGAAGGAGAAGACTGCAGAGGACAACTTTTGCGACTCCCCATACCATTTGTCAGTGAGAGAAGAGACATCAAGATTAATGAATCGAGCTCCAGCTTCCATAGCGACAGCTTTTGCGAGCAGAGTCTTTCCACAGCCAGGAGGACCATGGAGAAGAATACCTAAAGGAAATAGGAGAAAAATGAAAACTATGGGCAATGGGGAGGGAAAGAATTCACAAACAACTCAACTCCAGGAATTAGGGCCATTTATGAGGATCAGGAACATCTTTTTCTTTGAGAAATAATTAAAAACTGTCCATGTGTCCCCATTCCTGTGGTAGCTGGAGAAACTTCACAATCTTCACAAATTTATTGAATCAACCCTTTGGAATTTTGTATCTTTCTACCACTGCCTATTGAGAATAGGCAACTTATGCATCAATGCCATAAGGTGAAAAAAGAAAGTTAAGAGATAACTAAGAATAAGAAAACCACCCTTACCTGGATGTCTCCTTCAGACACTGGTTCTGTCATATTTTCCATTCTTGAAATTAATCATTAATTCCTTATTTCCACAACATTAAACAAAATTCAAAGGTCCTTCTTGAAAGTCATCATTTTTTATGCTATGTCATACCAGCTCAGTGGTGGACTAAAAATGACTAGAATTCACAGTAAAAATTAAGGATTGTGTCTAGAAGGTTGCATTTTAAGCTCTCTATAAGATTCAATATTTATCCTAATTTTGAAGTGCTAGTTTGATTTGGCTATGTAGTTTTGTCTATCTGTGAGAATAATACATTTGTGTTTATTAATTTTTCATTGTTTGGAATATAAAAAGTATTTTCATTTTGCTATGATATTGTAAAGTTGTTTATGATCAGCATTCACTTTGCTAGATACACAAGTTAACTGATATAGTGAATTAGTGGTTCTTTTTAGCTCTTTAAAGTATTAAATAGTAGGCCACTCTTACACTCTTGAGTATATTTATTCCTTATTTTTATATATGTCAAGGACTTTTTTTAATATTAAGCAAAAATTGCTGAGTAGAAGTTGAAAGGTGAAATGAATGAATGGTGTCAAAAATAAATGCTGCAAAGCTCAAATAGACTAGCCTGTAGCCAAATTCAAGGATGGATAATTTGCATGAGAATTCTCAATAAAAATATAGACATCTGGAGAATATACAAAAATATAGCTATGAAATTAAAATCAATAGAATGGAAGTACAGGAATTTAAAACAATCAAGGGGTGTAAAAGAATATAAAAAATAAACTATTGAGACCTCAACAAAGGATAAAAACATACGACTATAGATGGATCAACGATACAAAAATAGAGAATATAAAATCATGAAACAATATACAGTGGTACCTCTACTTATGAAATTAATTCGTTCTGGAAATCGCTTCATAACGTGAAAATTTCATAAGTAGAAACGCTTTTTACCCTATAAATGCCCTAATCAGTTCCAAGCCCCTTAAAAATCGGACATAAATTTTTTATAAATTACAAAAATGCATCAAAACCTGTAACAAATACATGTTAGAATTAAATTACTGTACAATAAACATAAAAATGAGAGTTGTACATAATGTAGAGAATAAAGGTTTTTTTCTTCTTTTTTACTTTAATGGTTCTCTTGTTTAACTGCTATCATTGTCACCTTTCGCCTTCTTCGGTTCAGGTTCACTCTCAGCAGTGGTTTTTGCCTGACGTTTTGTAAAGATCCGATCCAAGGTCATTTGGTTTTGTCAGCTTTTAACAATCTTTCGAAAATGTGCAAGGCAAACATCATCATAGTGAGCGATAGTGCGATTAGTGAACACTTTTTCTGGGTGATTCTTTTCAACAAAGTCCGAAACTTCATAGAATTTTTGTAAAATGTCTTTTATTCGGGCTGTCGGAATAATGGCTGCCTCCTCTTCATCTTTAATGAGCTCCTCCTGCACTGCCGTGTGTTGCATCGCCTCCAACTCCCTCAGCTCCTCGTGGTGCTCCTGAATCAACTCGTCGATGTCCTCGTCATTCACCTCAAGCCCCATGCACTTTCCCAGCAAAACAATTTCGTCAACTTCAGGTTCAACTTTACCCTCCAACTCCATCTCAAACCCCTCAAAATCTTGTGGGGCAACAGCATCGGGCCACAGCTTTCTCCAAGCCGCATTAAGGGTACGCCTGGTCACCTCCTGCCAAGCCATGATGATTATCTTGAGGCAAACAACAATGTCGAAGTGCTGCTTCCAAAACTCACGAAAGGTAAGCTGGGTGTTTTCAGTGATGTCGAAACACCTCTTGAACAAGTGTTTCGTGTAGAGTTTCTTGAAGTTTGAAATGACTTGTTGGTCCATGGGATGGAGGATAGAGGTGGTGTCAGGTGGGAGGTACAGCACCTTAATAAATGAGAACTCCTCCAGGATATCATCTTCGAGGCCGGGCGGGTGGGCAGGTGCATTATCGAGAATGAGGAGGCACTTGATGGGGAGATTGTTCTCTTCTAGGTACACCTTAACAGCGGGGCCAAAAACCAAATTGACCCACTCAACAAAAAATTGTCTGGTAACCCAGGCCTTGGCATTGGCCCTCCATAGCACCTGAAGTTTTTCTTTTAATATCTTGTGGGCCTTAAATGCTCTGGGATTTTTGGAGTGGTACACCAGCAGAGGCTAGATTTTACAATCCCCACTGGCATTGGCACAAAGGGCAAGTGAAAGGCGGTCCTTCATGGGCTTGTGGCCTGGCATATTTTTCTCTTCTACTGTGATGAAGGTACAGCGAGGCATCTTTTTCCAAAAAAGGCCAGTCTCGTCACAATTAAAAACTTGCTGTGCAACGTAGCCTTCATCGATCACCAATTGTTCAAATTTTCGCACAAATTCGTCAGCCGCTTTCTGGTCGGCGCTAGATGCCTCGCCATGCCGATCAACAGAGTGAATTCCAGTCCTTCCTTTGAACTTCTCGAACCACCCACGCAATGCCTTAAACTCCTGGTGTGGATCTTGCGCCGAAGTTCCCTCGCCTGCATCCATCTTTACGAGGTCATTAAAGATGGTGGTCGCCTTTTCGCAAATTATGGTCTCGGTCACTGTGTCTCGAGCTATCTCTTTCTCCTTTATCCACACGAGTAACAACCTCTCCATCTCATTGTTCACTGCCGACCTCCTCTTCGAAATGACAGAGAGGCCTTTGGAAGGAGTCTTAGCTTTTAGGGCTTCCTTTTGTTTTAATATTGTGCCGATCGTTGATGGATTATGGTTATATTCTTTGGCGAGATCAACCAAACGCATCCCTTTTTCGTACTTTTCTATTATCTCTTGCTTTGTTTGTATGGACAAAACAACTCTTCTTCTTCTCACCACTTTTTTCCATCACTTTCTTGGGGCCCATAGTGAATAAAAGTTAATACACACACGTAAAGTTGCAATAAACACTAACAAAAGCTGACGAAAAACTGTCTGAACACTTCGTGCTTTACTGAATTTCGCTAGCGTGAGACTGAGGCTTCGGTGATCCTCGTGGGCCGACGGGAAAACGAAGGGGTTTCTGGGTATACGCACATACACACAGAGGTCCATCCTAGCCAATGAGATGCCAGGAAGATGCTGGGCAATAGACAATAGCAGAGCAGCTCAGACGCGCCACTTTCAAACCAAGATACAGGATGCTACAAGTATGTTTACGTTCTGTGGACTCTGGGAGCTGTGAGTAGCAGCACGTATTTTGAAATTTTCGCCTTTCGTATCCTGAAATTTCTTTCGTAACAAGAGGCAATATTTTTCCCAAGAAGTGTTTCGTAACCTGAAAATTTTGTATGTAGAGCCTTTCGTAGTAGAGGTACCACTGTATTAAATTTTGGCTAAAAGATTAGATCCTTCTAAAAGTTTAAAAATTCTATTCACACTAAAAGAGACACGAGTCTCAGACAAGATGCCCCACAGAACCTGTTGGGGCGGCCATTTGGCCAGTAATGAAAGGGCTGACCCTCCTCCCAAGATTTCTCAAAAGGGGACACTCAGCAAAGATGTGAAGGATGGACAGCTGCACCCCGCACAGGATGCACAAAGGTGGGGGCTGCCCATTCATCAAGTGCCCATGAGTGAGGCGGCAATGGCCTATCCTCAGTCAGCACAAAATAACCTCCAGTTTACGTGGTCTCATGGTATGTAGCCATGGGACGACTGAAGGTTTTATGGAATGGAGCTTGGTGGGAGGAAGCTCATCCCACATCTTCTGCCAGAAGCCGACTACATATTCGGTGATGAGGGGATAGATATTATGAAGTATGACTGGGAGTGATGGGGGTGTCCCCAATGATGCCGCCTCCTTGGCCGCAGCATCCACCCTTTCATTACCTGGGAATCCCACGTGGCTAGGCACCCAGCAAAGAGAAATCTTATGAATAGGAGAAAGATAAAAGAGCCACCGTGGATCTTGGAAACCAGTGGATGGCTAGAACCAAAAGCACTCAGTGCCTCCAGAGAACTAAAGGAGTCAGAGAAAATCATAAGACAACCAGATGGCATAGGAGCAATAACAAAGAGTGCAGCAAGAATGGCAACAAGTTCTGCTGTGAAAACAGAAGCTGCACTTGGTAGGCAAACCAATGCTGTCTGAGATGGGAAGACAGCAGCAGCTCCAACTCTGTCCGATGACTTGGACCCGTCGGTGAATACAAAGGTGCTAGGCCGATGGTGGGAGGAGTGTTGATCATACATGGTTCTCAAGGCTACAGGCAAGAACTGATCCTTGGGCCTACCAGTAAGCCCCTTGCATACCACTACAGGTGGTATGAGCCATGGGGAAATCTTTGGTATTGAAAATGGAAAAATAGAAAACTCTCTTAGACGTCCTGTGTGCTCGGCCATGCAAAGAGCAAAGGGGCGAGCCAGGGATGGAAATCTATCATATGAGGCCACTGTGAGCAAATTGAATGTGCACTCATATACTGGCGACCATGGTAATTGCTCAAGTCTAAAAAGATATTTGAGATTAGACTTGAGCCTGTCAAAAGGAAGAGGAAGAGTCCCGTTCTCTGCAAAGAGACTCCACACCGGGAAGGACTTGAAGGCTCCAGAAGCCAGTCGCACACCCTGGTTATGCACAGTATTTAATTTTTCAAGGATGGACAGCGAGGCAGAGGAGTACAGCTGTGATCCATAGTCCAGCTTTGACTGGATCGATGCTGAATACAGAAGCCACAGGGTGCATCAATCACTTCCTTAAGAAGTTTGTGACAGTAATTTCATTATGTCCATTCTCTTCACACAAGACCTTTTCAAAGCATCCAAATGAGGCCTCCAAGAAAGCCTTGAATCAAAGATCACCCCTAGAAATCTGAAATGGGGCTCAAAGGTAACAGGGAGACCATAGAGTGACAAATGGGGAGGGTCCCAGGTCACTGATTTATGGTTGTAAAAGTGGACAGCCTTTGTCTTTACTGCAGAAAAGTAGAAGCTCTTGGAAGAAGCATTATCAGCTATGGCATTTATAACCTACTGTAGCTTACGGATGACAAATGGAAGTCTAGGCGATGAACAGATAAGCGCTAAGTCATCCACATATAGAGTTGAGGAAATCTCAGCTGGGAAATTTGCAATAATGCTATTGATGGCCACAGAGAAGTGGGTGAAATGAGGACATTTACCTGTGGCACGCTCTCAACTTGCTCTACGGGCTCTGATTGAGAGGGAGATATAAGATGGTTTGTCTTCAAAACCAGACGAGTCTTGTATTTATCATCCTCTCAAACAATTTACATGGACAAATAGTAAGGGCAATAGGGCGGTAATGGGTGGGTTCCATCCCATCCTTTCCTGGTTTTCGGAAAGGTAAAACCACAGCCTCTCTCCACATAGAAGGGAAGCAGCCCCTAGTCCAGATGAAGTTATAGATGTCCAGCAAATGTGAGAGGAGGGATGGATGCACATTCCTAATCATATCATAGGAAATGCCATCCAATCCGGGTGCAGTGGATCCACAGTGCTTCAGTGCATTATGGAGCTCATGGATAGAAAAGAGCCGGTTATAAGGCTCATTATCCATGTTAGGCTCCATAAAGTAGATAGGATGCTGCTTCTGTTCGAGCCTAAAGCGCTGGAATTGGATGGAATAGTTGTCTGGGCTTGAACTATTAGCAAACGAACCAGCCAAAACATCGGAAATATAGGACAAGTCTCCCAACAGTTCTCCAGCCTGAACAATGTTGAGAGCTATAAAGCCATTGGACTTCCCCAATAGCTTTTTTTACCCTTTTCCAGATTTTGTCTACAGGGGTCTGCCAACATACGAGGGGCGGTCAATAAGTTTTTGGAATCGGTAGGGCAAAACAGAGGAAGGGGGATGGCTGTTTGTGGGGGTGTTAGGACAAGTTATGACAAGTCAGAACCTGCAGCCGCACGCTCCTGCCTCGTCTATTTAAGAAGCAGTAGCTGATCGCAGATCATCAGTCACAAATTTTTCAACAATGGAGACAGTTGTGGTCCATGAGCAGTTGAGCTGGAGAGTGGGATGGAGGAATTAGCTGCATGATTGATGTGGGCTAGATCATCAAGACACTTCAATATCTTCATAAGGGAAGGACCCATCATGGCTTGAGAGGTGCCTGAACTTAGGCAGCTTGCTTTTTTTGTATTCCATCTTTTGCTAGGTGGTGGAGGAGGACTACCTGTACATGGTGTTATTACAATGGGGAAGTGATCACTGCCTCGCAAGTCAGGATCCACTGCCCAGTCAAAATCAGCTCTACAGCTTGGTGAACAGAGACAAGTCCTTTTTTTTTTCTTTTTTTTTTAAGGAGCTATCTGGCGACTGCCCACTTAGGCATAAGTCGCCGTAAACAAACAGCCTAGTTCTAGGCTACTTTAAAAAATTTGAACAGGAAACAACATTAACAAAAACAACAACTAAACCTAGTTAAATGAAAGGGAGAAGGCCGGCCTCCCCCAAATAGTCAACAAGTCAATGTGCACGCACTCATCCCGAGTACAAAAGACAGGCGGTAGTGACCCCGCCCATCCCGGTACTAGGACAGATAACGTGCGCGAAGATCACCCAGACTGGGACATTCAACAAGAATGTGCCGAACAGTCTGGGGGATGACGCAGTCGTTGCAATAGTGCGCAGGCATGCGCTCCATCAAATGGCGGTGCGTCACACGAGTGTGTCTAATTCACAGATGACAGAAAGCGACCTGAAGCCGTCGCAGCATTGGGGGATAGGGCCATGGGAACAGTCGCGGCGCAATGGCACTCAACTTTAAGTTCCCTTCGACCGTCTCCCATCTTCTTTGCCAAGCAGTCCGAAGAGCTGCCCATATTCCTGCCATGTAGTCGGTGTGAGGAAGAGCGAAACGCTGGTCCGGTCGCAGAGCCCACACGGACTCTTTGGCGCGCTCATTCCCCGCAATTCCTACATGTCCAGGAACCCAGCAGAAGATAATCTCAACATCAGCCCGGCTTGCCAAAACTGTGGAGTCACGGATATCGCGAACTAGGGGATGTGGAGATTCCAATGCCCCAAGAGCACTCAGGGCGCTTTGTGAGTCACTATAAATCACAATCCGGTCTCCGAACTGGGCACGTCGCATAATCTCCTGTACCGAGTGGTGTATTGCCACCAGCTCGGCTGTGAAGACAGACGCAGTGCCTGGCAGAGCCCCGCTGACTTCAAACAGAGGGGATACAGCATGGAAACCGACCCCCTCTTGGGACTTGGAGCCATCTGTATACACTGGCAAGGTTCTAGCGTGACACGAGGTGTGCTCCAAAAAGGTTAAATGCAATATTCTCGGCGCTGTAGAAGCTTTGGGAGCAAAGGCGTGGCAACAAATAGATAAATGTGGTACCCTTCAGGATGGCATCCTGGGCAGAACCAGGGGCGCCACTGGCCCAAGAGCTATACCTAGCTCTCGAAGGAGTTTCCTGGCCCTAAACCCAAAGGCTTAGGGTATGACTGGGCATCTCTCAGCGGCATAGGCACTGTCAAAATCAGCTGCGGATGCAGTGAGAGCTGTTGGTGATTGAGGGAGGCGCCAGGCTCATGCATACAGGCGAATAATACACTGTACACCGCATAGAGTGAGTAGCATCTCCCCAGCATCGACTAGTAGGCTCTCAAATGTGATGGATCTTGCGCACAGTTAGAGTAATTCAGACAGTAAAAGTATTGTGTGATAGTATGAATCTAGTGTTTTGAGATACATGAAGCAAGTTTTTAGGAAGGGAAGATTGGTATATAATGGATGGGTTGCACTTGAGTTAAGTAAGTGTTTCAAAGGGAGTATCAGTATAGGCTGTTGGGGTAAGTAAAATGAGGCAGGTAGGGGTGAGGGCATTCAGATAAAAGTATGGAGCCACAGATGGAGGAAATGAGGAGAGGGGTAGTGAGTGTAGAGAATTTTAATTGCAATAACAGAGGCATGACTTGTGTGATAGAACGGTCTGAGGCCGCTTAAATTCAACCTCTATCACATGTTGTTTAGAAACACGTTACTACCCACGTGCATCTTTGCGTCAAAGCCGGGCGCCTTATCGCCACCTGAGTCAATATTTAACTAAGGAGGTCATTCCCCCCCCCCCGTTTCGCCTCCATTCGTCGATCTTGCCAGATTAAGTTAGGCTTATGGGCAGATAAGGTATGTTCTCAGGAACGGCTGGGCATTCCCTCAAAGCCCCCACTCCATTGTCCCCTACGCCAAGAGGATGGCTCGACTATTTATATGGAAACTTTCCCGATGAGATCAGATCCAGATTATCTTCGCAAGATATCAACCCGATCCGGTCTCACCTTGTGCACCAGGGGCCCTCTATCTCGAGATCCACTATTTTTGTCCAGAAGAAGACAATATCCCTTGAGTGCCAAGGTTCGAGCCTTCAAGATGCCAAGTCCACAAGGCCCCCCATGTTGTTCAGAAAGAGAACAACGTTAGAACAGCCATTGTTCTTTGAGCCCGTTGACAAGAGACGGTTATCACCCTCCCCCCCTGTTGTTCAGAAAGAGAACAACGTTAGAACAGCCATTGTTCTTTGAGCCCGTTGACAAGAAACGGTTCTCACCCCCCCCCCCTGTTGTTCAGAAGAGAACAACGTTAGAACAGCCATTGTTCTTTAAGCCCGTTCATCAAGAAACAGTTCTCATTCCCAAGACGTCACGTCAGGATAATTTAATCCCCCTCTCCCTTCAGCTGGAACTCGCCAGCGGACCAAAGATTCCTTCGCGTTGCCTTCCTCTGCACAACAACTTGTAATTACATAAGCTGAGCATTACCTTTGATTATCTAACCTTTCGTCAACCCTACCCTGTGTTTTAAATGGTTTAGAGAACCATCCCATCCCTTTAATTTTTATTTGTTTACCTTTTAAAATCTCTCCTAATCTTAATCCTCGGATTAGTCAGATATTCCCCACGACCCTTTCCATTCTCCGTTTATGTAAACATTTTCCGTTTTGTGTGTTGTTGATAGTTTAATTAATAAAACTATTTTATTAATGATAGCCATATTATTATCCTTGAGCTCAGTTCCACTTCTTAAGCATATTGAAGATAAATAACATCGGTCAACCAGATAACCACGCACTCGAAATATAATTGAATCATTCCCTCAACGAATAGTTATATATGGTATATCGCGAGAGTCTATTCTACGACAACTTAATTTGTCATCAAAAACTTTAGACTAGAGGTCTATATTGATAGTTATAATGTTTCACAGAGATAGGAACATGAGGAAAGTATGGGTGATTATTTATATTAGGGATATTCTCTAGGCAAGTTTGCTGATGACACTAAGTTAGGTGGGTAGGATTATAAAGTCTAACTGTGATGCTGAGGTATTACAAGATGAATTGACCCAACTATTCCAATAGCTGGAGAAATGGCAAATGGAATTTAAAATAAGTATAGTGTATTTAGTATAGATAGGTATGTCTAATCTAATGAATAATTATAAATTGGATGGGAGAGTTTTTGGAAAGTCAGAATGTGAAAGAGATTTAGGTGTCTTTGTAAGTTTAGACTCCGTTCTAGAAACCAGTGCTTAAGTGCTAGGAATAGAGCTAATGGGGTATTAAGGTTTATTGGGAGGGGCATGAGAAATTGGAGTGCTAATGTCATTCTGAAAATGTACCTGGTATTAGTTAGGCCTCATCTTGACTATGCAGTGCCATTTTGGTCACCATATTATATGATGGATATTGCTTTGCTCATATATGTGCAAAGGAGGATGACCCAGATGATTCATGCATGGGTTGAGAAGCTTACCTTATGGTGAAAGGATTAGAAGACTAAATCTTCATAGACTAGAAAGGAGAAGAGTCAGAGGGGACTTGATATAAGTCTTCAAGTAGGTAAAAAGTTCTAATAGGGAAGACATGGGTAAGGATCATATCTTTGGTGAACAGGATAAGACATATAGCAATATGGTTTAAGGTGGAAAAGTTTAGGTAAGAGATTGGTTGAAATTGGTTTAGAAATTGAGGGGTAGATAATGGAATAAGGTCAGTAGTCATATGACATAAGTGTCCTCACTGCTGAGTTTTAGGAATAGATTGAATAGGTGGGACTAAGTTGGTGATGGGAAAGTTAACTGAAAATGCTGATAATATTTTGGAATGAGATTATTTCAAATTAACACAGTCACTTACTATCTCATATAGATCAGTATGGATGACTACAGCATGTACTTTATAGAAAAGGCATGTTACTTTGGAACATTGTTATCTTATTTCTATTATATTCATATTTATGTATACATTTATGAAATTTAATACAGCTCATGAATTTAGTTTTCAATTGGAATTTTATATAATAATTAAAAGAAGGAACTAATCATCAGAAATTCACCAATTTCTTCATACCTCTGATAATTTGCAACTCACAGAAAATTATAAATTTACTAAATTTTCAGCTTACTTTTGTTTATTGAACAAATCCTTTCTTAATATATATATATGGGAGGCATCGTCATAACTAACACATTCACAGAAAACCATTCAGATTTGCTTACAAAATGTGGTCTGCTTGCACTCTTTCCTGTTATCTAATTCAATTCATTCTGAACCAAAGGTCAGATGCAGGAACACAACAAATATACAGGCTTGGAGGTTCATTTGTTCTGCAGCTTCTTTCCACTCTGCTAAAAGGCAAATTATACAAATTATAGTTTGATATTTTTTTCACTGGCTCTGCCCCTTTTGGATAAATTCATAGAAATGGGTCATTTTAGAACTGGTACAACAAGAGAAAATCACATAGAAAAATGTCCATTAGAAACTCAAAAAGGAATGAAAGGAAATGGTGTATTTTCATAAAAACAACATTTGCACTTGTAATTGTTAAATGGAACAACAATAACAATGTGACCCTGGCCTCAAATGCTTATGCTATTTATCCAAACTCTTCTGTCAATTGAGTTGTTTCAGTCAATAAAAAGATGAGAACAAAAATACTTTTCATAGTCCAAAGGTAGTTTCCATATATAATCAATTTATGGGTGGTGTAAAGGGGTGGTTTGCTTTTGGCATTGATTGGTAAGTCAGAATGCATCAGTACATGGACAACCCAAAATCTAATGCAAAGTTCTCCTTCACATTAGTTGCTGGTATACATTTCACAACAAATAATTTCAGAGTACAGAAAACTTAAGTGGCAGTTCGCTCTTTGTATTGGACCTTAAGTGGCTAGTATCACCTATAGGTATTACCTTTTTATTTTTTTAAATATTAATTTTGAAATATAACCTCAAAATAAAGTTTGTTAATAACACTGGGTAGCAAATTTTCACAAATTTTTGCTTCTCTTATTTCTTTTAGTGTTTTTAATACTAAATTTTGTGCTGATTCCAAATATGTCCTTACCAGTTCTCTACCATAGACCGTTTGAAAGATATAACAAATTATGCTAATATAAAGAAATGTATGGCGGTACGGGTAAAGCACACTTACATTTGTTACTAATTTATTTATTTTCTTTTTCAGATTTTTATAATAAATATTGACTTTCTTGATTATGGCTACAAGAGGATGCAGAAATTCATCAGATTCATTTTGTTTTGTGTGTGGTTTCTATGTTGGACCTAAGCATGAATCACATAAAATTGTGAAAGGTGCAAAGTACTGGAATGCTTATAGACTGTACTCTGGAATGAGTATGGGTGACCGAAAAAAACATGTCCCCCTCATGTGATATGTGGAAGTTGTCAATCAAATTTAGATGCATGGCTGAGAGGTGCAAGAAAGACAATGCCATTTGCTGTGCCGAGAGTTTAGTGAGAGTCAAAAAATTATCACATTGATTGCTATTTTTGCATGAGTGACATATCAAAGTACAGAAAAGTTAAGGGAAGAAAATCCCTTCCATATCTCAAGATTTCATTCTCTATTGCACTTGTGCCACATGATGATACCTTATTGATTCCATGTCAGCCAGAAAATGTAACTAAATCCTATCAAATTGTAAGCTATAACAGAATCAATACTGAAATATTCAAAACAATCTAGCTAAGGTTTCTTGTAATGTGATTACACATGCAATCCATATTTATGCTCCATCTATTAAATGCATCTCTTTTTATATATATTTTTTCAGGTAGAGGGTATGATGGAGGTCTCATTGGGAGAGTCAGAAGGTTGGGACAATGAAGAAATGGATGAAACATTTGAGCCAAGAATAAGTACCAGCCCACACTTTCCAAATCAACATATAGTGGATGATCTCATCAGGGACTTGGGTCTCACTAAGTCAGGAGCTGAGCTTTTTGCATCCAGACTTAATGAATGGAATCTGTTGGGGAAGGACTACAGATCAACAGTGTATAGGAAGCGTCATGAGGAATTTGAAGTATACTTTGATATAAGTGAGGATCTTTGCTTCTGCAAAGATATTAATGGCTTGTTTACATTTTTTTTAGAGCCTATCTAGCAACTACCCACTTGGGCATAAGTTGCCGCACTCATGACAGCCTAGCACTAGGTTACTTTAAAATAAAAATGAAAAATCATAACAATGACAATAATAAAGGAAAATCGTAACAAGGAGGAAGCAAGCTCATGCATCAGGGAAGGGCCCCCAGCGCAGGAACGTGCAACCTACAAACAAAAGAATAACAAAAAAAAACGTTAAATAAAAGGGAGAAGGCCGGCCTCCCCCCAAAAGTCTATAAGTCCACCAGTCAATGTGCACACACTCATCATAAGTACAATGGACAGGCGGTAGTGACCCGGTAATGTGCGCGAAGATCACTCAGACTGGGACATTGGACAAGAATGTGCCGAACATGATGCCGAAGGTGATGCCGTTGATGATCAGGGCAAAGAGTGTGACACAAAGGAGACTTCCATGCAGGACACCCTCTTCCTGCTCAATTGGGCCGGAGAGGGGTCCCCCCACCAAAACGTGGAATCGACGATCTCGCAAAAATTCAGATATAAACATTAGGAGGTGTCCCCTCACCCTCTTCATGTGGAGAGTCTCCATGATACCGTATCACCATGCGGTATCATAGCCCTTCTCCAGATCGAAAAACACTGTGGCATAGTGCTGTCTATGAAGGAAGGCCTTGCAGACGGTATTTTTCAGTCGGAGCAGAGCATCCAACGTGGAGTGGAACTTGCGGAAGACGCACTGTACGGAAGACAGATGGCCTCCGCTGTCCAGGAAAAACGCTAAATAACAATTAGCAATTTCTCCATCAACTTGCACACGCGAGAGGTTAGAAAGATTGGGCGGAAACCAGCCGGAGTAGAGTGATCTCTCCCCGGTTTGCGAAAGGCGAGCACAGTAGCGATTCACCAGGATTCCAGGAGGAGACCCTCCACCCAGATCCTGTTGAACAAATCTAACAGAAATGGCATGCCTCGCTCACCCAAGTGTTGAAGCATGGCGTACGGGACATCGTTCGGACCATGGGCGGTGTCCGCGCACGAAGCAAGAGTGGAACACAACTTAGACACAGTAAACCTGTCATTGAAGTGTTCTCCGACTCTGGAGGTAAAGTCCAGTCGGCGGCCTTCCGCGATATCACGACTAGCATTGAATGCTGGCGGAGCAGCATCCCGGCTAGAGAATGAGGAGAAAGCGGTCGCGAAGGATTCTGCCACAGACGCGGGGTCCGAGATTGCGGTCCCATTCTCCTGGAGAATGGGAGGGGGGGTCCTGCGAGAACTTGCCCTGAATCCTTTTGACTCGCTTCCACACCTCTGCTAGAGGGGTCTTCCCATTAAGTAAAAACACGTATGCCCACCAAGAAGAGCGGCGGGTGTGCTTCGAAATATACCGGAACCTAGCCCTAGACCGATGAAATTCAGCGACAGTGAAATCGTTCGGGCGGCGCTTATAGCTCATGTGGGCATAACGCTTCTGTCTGAGTGTCGTCTCACACTCGGCCGACCACCACGGGAGTGGTCGGCATGCAAAACGGCTAGACGTTCTGGGAATAGTAGTCAGGCCCGCGCTGATGAGGTTGCCGAAGAACTCAACGGCCTCATCTACTGACCAAAACTCCTCAACTGAGATAGATAACTCAGTCATTTCCTGAAATGCAGGCCACCGCGCCCCACCAAGCACAACCGAGGTGGGCTCTCAGGCGGCAGCCGACCAGAAAATGATATATGAATGGGAAAGTGATCGCTACCATGGAGGTCATCGACCCCCCCCCCCCAATCAAAATAAGGCTGCGCATTCAGAGAGCACAGAGATAGATCAAGGCAAGAAAATGAAGCGGTTCTCGGGCAGTGATGCGCAAACAAATCCACATTTAGGACACGTATCTCAAGCTCTTCGATCAGATTAGCAAGGACTTGTCCCCTGGGATTTATTAGTAGTGCCCCGGAGAGGATGTCTGCCATTCAGATCTCCAAACAAGAGATAGGGCCTCGGCAACCGTGCCACGGCGTGGCAGAAGTCCCCCGCATCTAAGTCAGCTGACGGTGGAATGTACGCAGAAATAACAGTATACCTCCTATCCAGGTGAAGCTAAACAGCTACTGCCTGAAAGGAGGTATCTAAAGCAAAAAGAATGTGTAAACTGCACATCCCCCAGCCCGGCCCCATCTTGTGGTGGTGGGGTCGCAAACCCTTATACCCCGGGAGGGTGGGAGGGGGCACACACCTAGCATGGTCTCCTGCAGAAAAATAGCTAACGGGGAATGGGACAAGATGAGCTTCCGCAGCTCCTCCCAGTTGGCCCAGAGTCCACGGCAATTCCATTGAAGGAATATGCCCGCTAGGCCTAGCTTGGAGGGGATGTGGGGGCCCTCTTCCAACAGAAGACCCTCACGGGAATGGCCGTATGCTTCCCGGAGGCAGAACCCCAGGCACTGTTGGCTGGACAATGCGTTGAAAACACTTATTGGGGGAGGTTGGGCTCTCAATGCAGGTCTTTTTCTCCCTTTGCCTTACAACCTTAGGTGGGTGTTGTGGCTTCAGAGGTGAGGGGGCCCTCTTTTTGAGGATCCACCTTCTCCGAGACACCTAGCCCACTACTAGCCGTGAGTGAAGGAGCCGAAGCTCCTTCGTTGCTGTCCTCCTTTCGGGGGTCAGCTTTAGGAACCCCGGAAGATGGCCTGGCGACCAACTTCAGGGGTGTTGCCTCCTGTGAGTCTAACGACTCGGTGGAAATTTTACCTTACAGCAAACAGTTACGCTGGGGAAAGAGGGAAGAGCCCTGGTTTTAGCCGGGGCTAGGTGTGAATCCTTTGTGCCACCAGCTTTACCAAGGGAGCGCCCAGATTGAGTAGAACCTGCAGAAGGGCTACGAATGGGCGCGGAAATGACAGTGCTCATCTGCCAGGGGCAGATGGTGTCTTTTTAAGCTGTGAGGCATAAGAAGTCCCAGGCAGAGCTGGGCACACCAGCCTTGAGGAATGAGAGTCAATCCTGGGCCTGAACGGCCAGGATTTCTTTCTCAAGGAGATATGCACCACATTGTTTCGAAGAAGGGGGGTGCAGCTCTCCACAATTGACACACTTGGCCACACACGATTTGGACTTATTGTGTGCAGCCTTGGAGCAATTTTCACATACATTGGGTGACCCCGACTTTGCATATCTACATGAACGTTTCATATGGCTGAAGCGGTGACAGTAATAGCACCACCGCTGCAGTGGCACGAATGCCTTCATGTGGTAGCGGTACCAACCGGCACACACTGACTCAGGGAGCTTGTCACAGTCGAACATGATGAAGAATGTAGGGGTGGGTCTCGAGGCCCCTCCCTGTTTTCCCATCACACATTCGACTTTAACCGCCCCATAGTCGGCAAACTCTAAAGTGATGTTCTCTATGGAGTAGTCAATGAGTTCCCTCAGATAAACTACTCCTTTCACAAAGTTCATGGTAGAGTGCGGCGTCACACTCACATGGGTGCCATCAAGTGTCCAAAGGACACTAATCATGGCCGCCTCGGGGGGGGATTCGACGCATTTGCCAAAAGGCTCCCATCCGAGAAACGGGTTACCTTCGGTCTCTACCAATCACACTAGCTAAAGCTCTCCTCTGATGGATCATGTTGCCCTTAGCCAACATGGTGCCATCAGTGGAGCGAATAACAAGGAAACGTTTGAAGCTAGAGGGCTTGAAAACGCCGGGTAATCTCTGAAGGAGGGCCCCCCGATGTTATTGAATCTCTGCCCTGCACACTTTTGGTCTTAGTCAGGGGCTCCACACCTGTGGGGGCAGAGGGCTTGGATGTGCCAATCTTGGCTTGGTCGCTTACCAAAGTGGCAGCAGACCCATCCATTTTTTTTTTTTTTTTTACGAGAAGAGGGCGGGGAATAAACTCGTTTCTCCCCTCTGCCATCACGAGCCCCCAGGCCAGATGGACCGGCCTTAGCAAGGTGCTTCTCCGAGATGGAGGAGGTCCCGGCAGTCGCAGGGGGACCGGTCGGAGGAGATCCCTTCCCTCCTTGTACTGCCTTGGAAACCTTAACCATTTGAGGAGGACCTTTGCATAGGAGTGGATTCGCTCACATGGAAGGCCCTACCATCTGAGGCTGGGTTTTCTCAAGGACCATGTCTATCTCAGGAAAGGCCTCCAGTTGGCCATCCCCTCCAGGACATCACAGGTCCCATTGGTAGCGCTGTCACAAGTCAAGTTTGGGGAGGCACAGGCCTTGACCCCAGCAAGGTTCAATATTCTTGCCAGCAGGTCTTTTGAGGGAAGCAACTGAAGGGGCCTGCCTTCCCTCTCCCACCTAAGGTCCCCTTGGAAAGTAAAGGGGGGACTGCTGCTGGAAAGAGGAGGTGCTCAAAGGCACCTCAAGACAAAGGGGTGAGGGGAAGTCCTCTACACCCATAGGTGAAGGAGAGGAGTAAGCCTCCTCTCCAGTTAGAGAAATTTGGAGGGTCCCCTGTGCAAGCACAGAGGGGGAGAAGGAACCTCCATTTTTTCTGTGGAGCTGCCAAAAGGCGGCTCCGTTGATTGTGAGGGGGAAAAGGGAAGGGTTTTTTTTAGAATTTCCATCATTGGGCATGGGGACTCTAATTTTCTCACAGGATGCACATGCTCATCACCCCTTGCAGTAGCCCACCCTGCAAGGGGTTCATACAGGCCTGGCAGAGCGAGGTGCCTCCATTTAAGACCACCCCTCCTGCCTGGTGGCCTGGCAGTGCCTCAGCATGGCAGCTCCACCTTGGACATGGCGTAAAATTGCTAAGAGTGTGAAGAGAGAAGGAAAAGGGATGTGAGGAAGGTATGGGTGAGGATGAAGCAGGTTGTTAAAAACCCACCATCCCAAACCAGAGCTCAGGGGTTAGGGAACATTGTCCCCTCCCCCCTCAGCACTGATCCGGGATATTTGGCTGTGAAGGTCAGTATCTACTCTGTGAAATTAGAGGCTGAGCAGAGAAAGTTGCGGGAGAGGTTGTAGGAGAAGTGACGAAGTAGGGGAGAAATACAGGCTGTCTGAAAGAAGAAGAGGCTAAGCTGAGCCCGGACTGGGCGCTGAGTCCCGTCAGCACGGCGGCCAGAAAGTTGAATCGACGCACCCCTTATTGGATGGCTTGTTTACAGCTATTGGAATTGATCACAACCTTGAAGAATGGCAATTTTCATAAATATTTCTACAAAAAGCCTCAAAGCTGTTTTACTACATAATGAGAATCAGTATCCATCCCTGCCTAGTATACTCGGTACAGATTAAGGAAGAATATGATAATGTAAAAAAGCTTCTTGAGAAGGTAAACTATACTAAGTTTAAATGGGATGTTTGTGGTGATTTTAAAATGTTTGCCTTCTTACTTAGATTGCATGGTGGGTACACAAAGTATTCATGTTTTCTTTGCCTAGGGGACAGTAAGGCTGATCATGAACATTACCAGAAGTTTGAGTGGCCCTCTTGAGATGACTTGCAGCCAGGAAAACTAAATGTTATTAGACATCTCTTGTAGAGCCTGCCAAGGTTTTGCTACCTAAACTTCATATAAAGCTTGGTTTGATCAAACAGTTTGTAAAAGCATTAGATCATGGTGGAGAGGCATTTAAAGAGAATCGTCTACTCTTTCCAAAGCTATAAGAGGCCAAAGTTAAGGGTGGTATATTTACTGGCCCGCAAGTAAGGAAAATGTTGAAGTCAGTACAACTTGAGAATACAATGAGTAATGTCGAAAGTGAGGCATGGTGTGCATTTTGAAATATATTTTATAGATTCCTTGGTAAAAATAAAGACCCAAACTACAAGCAGCTGGTAGCAAAACTTTTAGAAAGTTATAAGAATTTAGGATGTAGAAAGTCACTTTTTGCATTCACATTTGGAGGTTTTCATGAAAATTTAGGAGAGGTAAGTGAGGAGCATGGTGAGCAGTTCCACCAGGACAAAATATTTTCAGCTATTATTCATGAACAATGTGAATATGCTAAATAAAGTGAACTGTCACAGCTATTTATGGTTAGTTTTATATACAAAATTCCAATTATCTCCAAAAATATTGATGCTATGCAATTTGCAATGGTATTTTTTTTAATCAGGAGGTAAAACCACCTTAGAAACACTAAAAACATTTAAAGAAACAAAACTAGTGTTACCCAGTGTAATCATATTTTTACTTTCCTAAAATTTCAGCAAATTTGATGCATAAACAAATGTTTGGGCATTAACCCTTTGCGCACGGCGTTGTGTCACACCGGCAGTGCATGTAATACAGTTAAAATATGTTTAAAAATGCAAAAGTTAGCAAATTACAACATATTATTGTTAATAATATATATATTTAACTTAAAATTAATAGCCCCATAGTTACATATTTAAACTTATGTTTAATTAGCTTCATCAGGCTGACAAGGTAATCTATATAAGTTGATCTCACTATATTTGCATTGATCCATATAAAAATATAATGCAAGAAATGTATATATGTCATCATCATTCACATCTTTCTACTTTAGATTATTTACTCCCCTTTTTTTATCAGGATTCTCTTCAAAGAAATTGTTTACCCTGTCATTTATGCACCCTACTAGATAGGCTATAACATCATCAGTTACAATTTAGTGCAGGATTTACACCACTGAAATTATGCACTATCTCAGAAATAGGGTTAGGTCTACAATCAATGAAAAATGTCAGCAATTCTTTTCCAAGAATCACGTAAGATGGCACTGTAATCTTCATGCTCAGAAAAATCAAAAACATCACTCTCATAACTATGAGGGGCAGTCAATAAGTTTTGCAATTCGGATATAAGGAAACGAGATATGAGAAAAAGTGTTTTATTATTTTTCAATATAACTACCCTCGACTTCAATGCACTTGCGCCACTTGTCCCTGAAGCTTCGAATTCCCGACAATCAAAAATCTCCCGACTGCTGTTCAGTCCACTCCTGGACGGCGAGCTGGACATCTTCATCGTCCCCCAAACCGAAGTCCACGCAGTACAGCCTTGAACTGGCGGAATAAAAAGTAGTCACTCGGGGGCAGATCTATAAAAAGTAGTCGCTAGGGGCCAGATCTGGACTGTAGGGGGGGGGATGGTTGAGCTTCTCGGATCCGCACTCGCGCAGGGCAGCTTGTGCAACTCTGGCCTTGTGGACTTTGATGACGTTGAAGTCGATCATGGGGCGTGAGGTTTCTAGGGACCCAACGGGCCCTAACAAAAAAATGATGTTGATAACACTTCCGTGTGATATTCCAAGTCCTCGCTCGATTTCTTCGACCTTCACCCGTCGATTTTCGAAGATCATCCTCTGCACACGGGCCACATTGTCCTCGTTGGTCATGTCTGACAGGTGTCCTGGACGGCGGTCATCTTCAAGGGACTTACGACGATGACGGAACTCCATATTCCAGCGAGCAATGGTTGCATAGGAAGGGGCGGTGTCGGTATACACTGCAGCCATGCGTTCCTGGATCTCTTTTGCATTCTTGCCTTCCTTGGTCAAATATTTGATAATTGCGCGGTGCTCAACCTTCTCCATTGTTGAAAAATTTTTGACTGACGATCTGCGATCAGCTACTGCTTCTTAAATAGACAAGGCAGGAGCATGCGGCTGCAGGTCTTGACTTGTCCTAACTTGTCCTACCACCCCCACAAACAGCCATCCCCCTTCCTCTGTTTTGCCCTAGCGATTCGCAAAACTTATTGACTGCCCCTCGTATCTATTGTTTCATAATCACCATCACTATTATCTGAATCACTAACAGACATTGTAACTATAAATAAACAAACCATAAATAAGTACTGAAATGCCACAAATGAAAACCATTGATCACAATTCTGCTACTACAGATTAGGTAATCCCCAAGGCAATACATTGGGACATTCTAAACTCCACCCACCTCTTTTCTGATTGGTTGATTTCAATGGCATCAATTGGAGACATTAAACACTTTGGAGTTTCATATAAAATTATATAAGCCACACCGGATATTATTTTAACAAGATTGGTGTACTTTCTAATAGGACAAACACGCGTTTGTCATTGTATTGTGCCATGGCAAAATTATGACTGATGCACGTTTGTCATTGTAGGGAAGGGGTTAATAGATTAATTAAAATGCAATCCATTCAAAGAACTAGTGTATTAGAAAACTGACTCACCTTTAGGGGGCTGAATCAAACGAGAAACCTTTTTGCGGTTCCTTTGATGAATTGGTAAAATCAAGGTTTCCCAAATTTCCTGAATAATGGAGGAAAGACCAGCCACATCATCCCATGTTGTCTTTAGTTGCCCAGGCATGACTAATTGACTGGCAATCATCAGTTCATGTTCAGATAACTAAAAAAAAATGTAAACAAAATCTAAATTTTTACATATTGATAGGGAGATAACATGGGGATTAAACACCTTTGCAATGACTCCCTCAAAGGGAATAAGTTGCTGAAAAAAATAAGCTAATCTTAGACTACATTAGAACAACAACTATAACAATCAAGAGACTAAACAAGAAAAAAAACAGCAAAAGTAACAAAAAAAGGCCTGAAAAATAAAGGATGTTCCATCATGGGAAGGAGGTCCACCTCACATGTCACCAGGAAAAGTAAACAACACAAAAGAGGCAATAAAATGGAGGAGTTACTAAAGGGTCAAGTAGTTGACTGTCAGGAGTGCATGAAGCAGTCCCAAGTACAAAGGGCAAGTGGTATAGCCCCTGGTCATCCCTGTACCAGGAAAAGTAACATATGTGAAGATCCCCAAAATTTGAACACTTTTTTTTATTTATCTTGGGAGCCCATCTGGCAACTGCCTACTTGGACATAAGTCACTGTACACCACACACCCTATTACTAGGCTATATATATATAAAAAAATTAGGTAAATAAATCACAACGATAAAAAAGTACAAAAGCTAACAAGAAAACAAAGCAAAGAGACAAGAAGGAAGCATGCTAGGGCATTGGGGGTAGGCCCACCTCCACCTGGTACCAGCACATGCAACCTACAAAAAAAATCAAATAAAGGGAAGGAGGCAGCCTCAAGTCTACATCCGGAGTACAAGGGACAAGCAGTAGCGACCCAGCTCGTCCCAAAACGTGCACGAAGGTCGCCCAGACTGGGACATTCAACAAGAATGTGCCAAACAGTCTGAGGGACAATGCAGTCTTCACAGTAGGGTGCTGGTTAGCACTCCATCAAATAGTGGTGCGTCCCTCGACTGTGTCCAATTCAGAGATGACAGAAAGCAAACTGAAGCTGTCACAGCATTGGGAGGTAGGGAACAGTCGCAGTGCAATGGCACACAACTTTAAGTTCCCTTCGACCGTCTCCCATTTTCTTTGCCAAGCAGCCCGTATTTCTGCCATGTAATCGGTGTGAGGAAGAGCGAAATGCTGGTCTGGTCGCCCAGTCCTCGCAGACTCTTTGGCACCCTCATTAGTGCACTCATTTCCCACAGTACCTACATGTTCAGAAAGCCAGTAGAAAATAATCTCAACATCCGACAGGCCTGCCAAAATTGTGGCATCACAGATATAGCAGAGATTCCAATGCCCCGAGAGCACTCATGGCGCTTTGTCAGCCACTATAAATCACAATCTGGTCTCCGAACCGGGCACATCATGTTATTTCACATACCAAGCATTGTATTGCAACCAGCTCAGCCGTGAAGACAGATGCAGCGCATGGAAGAGGCCCCCCCCCCCCACTGACTTCAAATGGAGGGGATATAGCAAGGAAACTGACCACTTATTGGGACTTGGAACCATCCGTATACACTGGCACGGTTCCAGCGTGACACGAGGTGTGCTCCAAAAGGGTGGAACGCAATACTCCCGGCATTGTACAAGCTTTGGGAGGAGAGGCGTAGCGACAAATAGCCAAAGGTAGTACCATGCAAGGTGGCATCCTGAGTAGAACCAAGGGCACCACCGGCCCAAGAGCTAGACCTAGTTCTCAAAGTTTCTTAGCCCTAAAACCAAATGACTTAGGGTATGACTGGTGTCTCTCGGCGGCATAAGCACCGTCGAGATCAGCTGCGATTGCAGTGAGCTGTTGGATCAAGTGCACCTTCTGCAATAAACGTTCGGCTGCGAATGCATAAAACTCGCATCAGTAGTCGAGCATCAACTACTGAAAAAGTAAGGCAGTAGTCATATCACCCAAGGTGCTGAATGTCACGGAACGAAAAAATATCCATGGCCCATGTACAAGAGACCCTAAGGCTGGGAATATGAGTCTCCCAGGTGAGGCATCAGTCAAATACAAGTCCAATGAAACGGTGCGAGTCTAGCACTTCCAGGCACACCCAATGATAAATAAATCTGGGTCAGGGTGGAGCCGTGGATGGCAGCAGACATGCACCACCTTAGTCTTGGCCAAGGAAAACTGAAGCCTGAGTGCTTCGGTAAAGCGAGAGACGCAGTTCAATATCTGTTGGAGTCGACGCTCCAGAGTTGGCATCTGGGCTGCGCCAAAAAAGATTGACAGGTCGTCCATGTAGAGCGCAGCAAGAACATCTTCCGCCACCACAGAGGTGATGCCGTTGACACTCAGGGGAAAGAGTGTGACTCTGAGGGTCACTTCCATGCGGGACACCCTCTTCCTGCTCCATTGGGCCAGAGGGGGCTCCCCCTACACATACGCTGTGGTGGAGCGAATGTGAGTGTGTATGAAGGGCCATTCTCCCACCCCTTTTCCCTCCCTCTGTCAGAATGTGTGTGAGTGGGAATGGGGTTTTTTATTATATTTTCTTTTGTACATATGTATTTGATTTCATGTTGTATTAAAATGGGTTTGGTTTTTTTTCTCAGCTACTAAATGTTAAATATTTTTCTGAGACAGCACTCAAGTAAAGAAATAAATAAACATTGCCTGCATTTTGTAAGAGCGACTGGAATAAAAAAACATTTTGAAGAATTTTAAATCAAATTTGATAAGTCTTCTAATAGTAGTTGATTGCGGAGGGCTTTAATAGCCTAAAGAAGTGACTGGATCTTGAAGAAAGTTGAGCTGGAAGGTTCCAGGCCCTATAAGATGCGCACACTCAATTTTTGTCACAAGAGTGACTGCCGGCAAGATTTTCCCTGAGGGAAAGGGGGCAAATCGCAAACCGTGGTACCACGTAAGATAACTCCTCTTTTGTTGTCTCTTCTTTTTGTATTTGTTGTTTGTTCTTTAGAAATTGTGTATATATTTTTGATTGGTAGGATTTCAAGATAGGATTGTTTTATTTATATATATATATATATATATATATATATATATATATATATATATATATATATATATATATATATATATATATAAATAGGCTTGTGTGCATATTTACCCCATATTTTTGTAATTATTATTGTACTTTTTTTGTAAGTAAAGGGACTGTATGTACAATCTGTCTCATTCTCCTTTAATTTCTCATGACCAGATTGGAAGCGGGTTGGCCCGCTATATTTGGCGCCCGAATAGGGACGTGAGATCTCGAAACTGGGAGCGTGATGGGATTGGATTGCAGTCCAAATCCAATTAGAGTGACAGGTAGTTTGGTTGTTTTTCACCTTTGTCTATCACTGTTACTAACCCTGGGAGGATGGCTTTCTGTGGAACAGGGCTTCCATGATGAGATTGTGAGACTGAGGCTGGAATTGAGGCAGAAAGAGGAACGTGATTGATGGATTGAAGAGTGATAAGATGAGTATGGATGAGAAGACAGACAGGATGAGGAAAGAAATGGATGAGAGACAGAAGCAGGTCGACCAACGGATGAAGGACTTGTATGACATGATGAAGGGGTCAAGACCAGCCCCAGGACCCTCGACCTTGACCCCTGCTCCGACTGAAGGAGATAAGACTGACTAATGGGATCAATGGGAGTGTGTGCGAGTCTAGAGAGGATAGAGTGGTTATGAGTGATAGGAAGGAAGGAGAATGGAAGAGAGTTGAACGCAAGAGAAGAAGGAAGACTGGTTCAAAGGGGAAGGATAAGAAGATAAGAGGAAGAGTGTGGAATCATTGTACTCAGATGAAGGAGAGAGTGATGGTATGATTGGTATGAGTGAGAGTGAAGGCAGCTCAAGTGAGAGTGAAGTGAATGTGGGAAAGGGTATTTTGATAAGGAAAGTGCCAAAGGTAGATAGGTTTAAGTTGCATGTTGGGAAAAGTGTGGAAGAATTCTTCAGGGAATTTGAGCTATATTGTAAGCTCAAGTACCCGGAGAATAAGGGATACTGGATGAATGTTTTGGGGGAATGTTTGGAGGGAAAAGTATTGGAGTTTTTCTGCGTGATTACAAGTGTGGGGGAACCGAGGTATGATGTGGTGAAGGAGAGATTGATTGGGCAGGTGAAACGAATGAAAGAGAGTATAAAGTATAAAAGTGTGAATGAATTTGAGAAGGCTCAAATGGGGAAGAGTGAAAGTGTAAACATGTATGCACATAGGGTTGAGAGCATGGCGAGAAAGAGGTATGGTGATGATGATGTGAATGAATGTAAATCACTGATGAGGAAGTTTCTGGACACAATCCTGCGAAAGGTGAATGAATGGCTGAGTGGAAAGAGAAAGGAGAGAATGAGATTGACAGATGAACGGTTGATGTGGGAAGATGTGTTGGAGCTGTTGGAAGATGGACGATTTGATGATGAAAGCGATCTAGAAGAGGATGGATGGTACAGTGTGAATGTTGGGGGTTATGAAGCCCAGGAGCTTTCCTCCACCCCAGCAGTTTGTCAGCTACAGGAAGGCCCTGAAGGCTGCACCAGCTGGAGCAATGTCGAGCTCCCTGGGCCGGCAGAATGGATGGGTAAATGGAGGGTGGTCGAATGGAAGGGGACAGATGAATGTCAAGAGTGGGAATGGGTATATGAGAGAGAAACCGAGATATGTCCCAGCAAATGAGAGACCAAAGGGTGTGAGAAAGATTGTGGAATGTTGTCGGGGTGGAAGGAAGGGTCATATGTTGGCAGAATGTAGGTGAACGTCTGGTGAATGTTTTGGGTGTGGTAAGAAGAGGCATATGATAAAGGATTGCCAGGAAAGTGTGAAAAAGTGCTTTGAGTGTAAAGAAATAGGCCATTTGAAGAAAGATTGTCCGAGGTTGACTGGTGGAGCAACTGCTGGGGAAAGTATGAAGTATGCTTGTGGTAATTGTGGAAAGGCTGGTCATTATGCGAGGATGTGTCATGACCAGAGGAATGTATGTAGCTATTGTGCGAAGGAAGGATATTCAAGTGAAAAGTGTTGGATTAGACTGAGAGCACAAGGTGTGAATGGAAAGTCTGAAGTGGGAAACTGAATTGTAAAAGGGTACCTGGTGAAGTATCCTCTGGGTGCATGAGTGTGAGTAATGTGTTGGTAAGTCTGTCTAGTGTGAAAGTGCTGTCTGGTAGGAAGGAAGAGTGTCTGAGTGTGAAGGTGGAATTGAATGAAATTGAGTGTTTGGCTTTAATAGATTCTGGATGCAAAATGAGCTTTGTGTATAAAGATCTGTATGACAAGGTGAGCAATAAAGCCTCCTGTCTGAGTGTAAGGGTAGTTTGGTAGGTATTGGTAGTAGGAGAGTGCCTGTGATTGGAATGATAAGGTCAGCTGTTCGAATGCATGGTATGTTGATGAATGAATGTGAATTCTCGGTGATTGATAAGGTGAGCAGTGAGTATGGTGTGATTTGGGGGTATGATTTTATGAAAATGAATCGTATGGTTGTGCATCTTGCGAGTGATCAGATTGAGAGAAAGATTGGTAAAAATGGGGTGAATAAGTTGTATGTAGGAAAAGATGGTAGTGTTTTGAGGAGTGTGTTTACTGGTATTGAGGTGACTGCTATGGAGAGTGTAAGGCTTGTGAAGGGTGAAAGGGTGTCTGTTAGAGTGAGTTGGAGTAAGGATGTTAGTTTGAATGTGGGTGAGAACGCTGTGATATTGGATGGAAAGGATGCGTGTTATAAGGTAAGGCATGTTGCTTGTGTGTTTGATGGCTTGATGAGAAAGAATGATCCTTTTCTATGTGTGCAGGTGGACCCCAGTGTGAAAGGGCAGGTGAGTGGGATCCAAGTCAGAGATGTACTGGGTCACCTCCCCACTGTCAATGAGGTAGGTATGGATGATAGTACGGATGTCAGGGTGAATGTTGCAAATGAAAAGACATGTGAATGGACGTATAATGAAATGAAGAGCATGGTGGAATTGGATGGATGTTTGACTGAGTATGAAAGGGAGGATGTGTATCGAATGATATTTGAACGAAAGGGAGCTCTCAGTAAGGGTGATCTGGATTTCGGAGTTGCAAAACTCCCGGAATTCAAGATTGTCCTGAAGGAGGACGCCCCAATCTATCAGCAGCCGAGGCATTTCCCACATCCGGTTGCTAATGAGATTGAGGAGCAGTGTTTGGAATTAGAGCAATTGGGGGTGATTGAAGAAAGTGAGAGTGCAGGGGAATAGTCCAATTGTGCCTGTATGTAAGCTGGATGGAAGATTGCATCTGTGTGTGAATTATCAAAAGGTGAATGAAAGGACTGTGAAAGAAAGGTTTACGATGTGTGTGGTATTTGAGTTTGTGTATAGTATGCATGGGATGGAGTGGTTTACGAAGCTGGATCTGGTACGGGGGTATTACCAGATGCCCATTGCTGAGGAGAGGCAGACAGTAACTGCCTTCTCTTCCACGAAGAGGCATTACCAGTTCCGGAACCTCAGCTTTGGGTTGGCTAATGCTCCCAGAGCCTTCCAGCGGGCAATGAATATTGTGTTGAGTAAGTTTGTTAGTAAGAATGTGATTGCATTTATAGATGATATTTTGATTATGACAGAGTTTTTGAGGAGCATATTAGATTGGTGAATGATGTGTTGAGAATGTTGGAGAGAGTTGGTGTGAAGGTGAAAGTGGCGAAATGTGAATGGTTTGCGAAAGAAGTGGAATTCCTTGGGCATATGGTGAGTGAGAATGGGTTACGAAAGTTGCTGAAGTATGTTGAGAAGCTGCAAATGTTTCCGAAACCGGTGACTGTGAAGCAACTGAAGTGGTTTTTGTGTCTGATTGAATTTCAGCAAAAGTTTATACGTGATTGTTCTGGTATGAGTAAGCCTCTGACTGAGTGGATGGGCAAGAAAGGTAGTACAGTTGTCAGGTAGAATGATAAGATAAATGAGGCATATAAGAAACTGAAAGAGGCAGTGGCTGAAGATGTGAATTGGCATACCCGGATTATAGTGTGAATGCTAAAATGCTTGAATTGTATACAGATACGAGTGGGTATTGTATGGGAGGTTTTCTGATGCAAGAACAGCATTTGAATGGAAAGAATGTCAGGCGAATAATTGGGTATGTATCCAAGGCTATGAATGTGGCAGAACGAAAGTATTCGACTGTGGAGCGAGCGTTAGTTGCAATAAGGTATTGTTTGAAAGTGTTGCGCCTGTTTTTGTATGGTGTGAGGTTTGTGATCAAAACAGATCACCAACCTCTTGTGTATCTGCAGCGTATGAAGTGGGCTGATAGTAGGATTGCAAGGACTTTGGAAGATTTGAGTGACTTTGACTATGTGATTGAGTACGTGCCTGGTGAACGAAATGGAGTGGCTGATTTGATGTCGAGGTATCCTGGCATGAATGAGGAAAATGTATGTGGAGTGAGTGATCCTGAATATTTGCTGAAAGAGATTATGAATGGAAAGGAGAGTAAGGGTGGTGGTGATTCCTTGATTGAGAGTGTATGGAATGGTTTGCAAGATTTGAAGAGTGATGGAGTAGATGTGAGAATGCCTGATAATGTAGATAACTTAAGGAAGGAGGTAATGAGCGAAGTATGTAGGAAGCCTGAAAATATTGGTATGTCGAGGGTGCGGAACTTTATGAAAGAATTGAGAGCGATGTGCATGGAAGGGGTCCTGCCGTTTCAGGAAGTGTTGATTGTAGTGAGTCGTTTGTATGGAGTGATTGTTTATGTGCACTTTAGTGGTGACAGGCCGATTGTGTACAAAGATGAGAAGATGAAGGGTTTGAATGCTAATGTGGTACTTCTGCATTGTTTGAGTGGTGTGCACTACAAGTGGATGATTGAAAAGGGTTCATATATGAGAGAGAAGAATGATTGTCTGGATGAAGATGAGTGTGTGGTGAGTGATGATATGTGAGTTGATGACGGTGTGGATATCAGTGCTGATGTTGGTCTGCTTGTTCCTTCTGTATATTGGAAACATTGTGGACCTGATATGATGGAAGCAAGAGTGAAAGTTGGTGAAAGGTTCCTCTGTGGTTTGATTGATACTGGAGCGCAAGTGTCTTTAGTGAATGAGAGGATTCTGAGTAAGTATGATGAGTTTAGATGTTACAGATAAGTGGATTGGGGAATGGAATGATAGTGGCATGGGAACAGGTTAGTCTGAAAGTGAGTTTGGGCAGTGGTATGAATGTGAAGCATGATTTTGTGATCCTGAAAGATGAGTACATGCCATGTTGTTTATTGGGGAATGGAATGATAGTGGCATGGGAACAGGTTAGTCTGAAAGTGAGTTTGGGCAGTGGTATGAATGTGAAGCATGATTTTGTGATCCTGAAAGATGAGCACATGCCATGTTGTTTCTTGCTTGGTGTAGACTTTATGAGATTGAATGATTTGTCTTTGGATGCTGATAAGGATTGTCTTATGAGAGGCGAATGTGAGGTGATGAGGTTGAATGAGTGTGCAAAGAATGTTGTCAAGTTTTGTGGCATGATTGAGTTGGTCATGAGTGATGAAAATGAGGTTTTTAAGTGATGATGATATTCTAGAGATGCAAGAGTTGTGTCCTTTTGTTAGTGAGTTGAAGAGGTGTGTAATGACGCATGTTGATTTGAATGAATGGCCATAGTGTTTAAGTGATTTTAAAAGGTATGCTGAGGATTTTGTAGTTTGTATGGATGTTGTATATTTTGCAAGGCATATGATATGTATGTACTTGTGATGTCCTTGGTTGGTATGATTGGTCTGGTGAAGGTTGTGCATGATAATTATGGGCCTATGGGTAAGTTTAAGCTGTGGGAGTATATGAAGGAGCGTGTGTTCCATCCGTTTCTGAAAACTGTTGTGAATGATGTTGCAACTATGTGTGAAAGGTGTCAGAAGCGAAAGGTGCAAGGTATGCAAGTGAAACCACCGATGTTGAAAGTTGATGCGCAAGAACCGTTTGAATTAGTAGTGATTGATTATGTATCTTTGCTGCGTACAAGTGCTGGAAATGTTAGGATGGTTGTTAGGGTGGATCATAAAAGCAGGTTTGTGTATGCAACGAATGTGAGGGATAAAAGGAGTGTGACTGTTGCGTGTGTGGTTGAGCAGTTGTTTTTTTCCTACGTGTGTATGGAAACCTAGAAGATGTCTAAGTGATAATGGGCCTGAGTTTGTGAGTGAAGTGTTTGAACGGATGTTGAGAGAGAATGGTGTGGAGCATGTGAGAATGACTCTGTATGTACCGTCTTTAAATGGGTTGGCTGAATGTACAATAAGAACCTTGTGTGAGATGTTGAGAATGATGAGTATGACATTGAATGACTGGGATGTATGGGTGGGAAGTGTGTTGTGGGTGTATAATTCGACTGTACATAGTGCAACTGCAATGTTCCTGTGTCAGTTTGTGATGAATTTTGAAAGGCGAGTGAACGATAGGTTTCATTTGAGTAAAAGTGAGCAGAGTGTATGGCATGAGGCACATGAAAAGTTCCATTCATTTGAATTAGGTGCGAAAGTATTGAAGGTGAAAGAAGTGAAGGTAAGGTTGAATGTGTCAAAGATGAGTGAGAAGTTTGATGGACCTTATAGAGTTGTGAGAGTTTGGGAAAATGGAGTGATGTATGTTTTGGAGAGTTTGAATGACGGTATGACTGAGAGAGTGTGGGCTCATCAGAGTCAGTTAAGGAGATGGAGAGAACCTCCTGACTACCTGGTGAGTCATCCAGTGTATGAACTGTGCAGAGAAAGAGGTAAAGTGCATGATGATGAGATGGAGTCTGATAGTATGGATCTGTAAGGGAAAGAGCTAGTCTTGGTCTTGAGGAGTAGAAAGCGTACAAAGAAGAGTGAAAGGAAGAATGCAAGTACGAGTGAAAGTAAGTCTGAGCAGTCTTTCTGGTATGGGAGAGCTTGAAAGTGAGATTTGAGTGTTTGCATAAACAGCTGAGTGATTTGGCTGGTGTAAGTAGACGAGTGAGTGTTATGAATGATAGTGTGCTTGGGCAGAATGAACTTGGTGTGGCTGATTTTTCGGGTTTTACAAATGGTAATAGTAGGGGTGAGTTTGATTTTTATTTTTTTTTATTTTATAGAGCCCATCTGGCAACTACTCACTTGGACATAAGTCGCCGAAAAACACGACAGCCTAGAACTAGGCTACTTTAAAATAAAAATATGAAAACTTAACAATCGATATAAATTGGAAAAATCTCCAGCAATCTCCAGCAGCGGGGGGAGGTCCCCCTCACCCCGGTGCAGGAGAGTGCAACCTACAAACAAAATAATAACAAAAAAAGAACCTTAGATAAAGGGGAGAAGACCGGCCTCCCCCAAAAAGTGAACAAGTCCACAAGTCAATGTGCATGAATCTGTCCCGAGTACAAGGGACAGGCGGTAGCGACCCAGCCCATCCCGGTACCGGGACAGGTATCAGCGCGAAGATCACCCAGACTGGGACATTCGACAAGAATGTGCCGAACAGTCTAGGGGACGACGCAGTCATTGCAATAGGGCGCAGGCGAGCGCTCCATCAAATAGCGATGCGTCACACGAGTGTGTCCAATTCGGAGACAACAGAAAGCAACCTGAAGGCATTGGGGGATAGGTCCATAGGAACAGTCACGGCGCAATGGCACGCAACTTTAAGTTCCCTTCGACCGTCTCCCATCTTCTTTGCCAAGCAGTCCGAAGAGCTGCCTGTATTCCTGCCATCTAGTCAGTGTGAGGAAGAGCGAAACGCTGGTCCGGTCGCAGAGTCCTCGCGGACTCTTTGGCGCCCTCATCGGCGTGCTCATTCCCCGCAATTCCTACATGTCCAGGAACCCAACAGAAGATAATCTCAACATCTGTCCTGCTCGCCAAAACCATGGCATCACGGATATCGCGAACCAGGGGATGCGGAGATTCCAATGCCCCGAGAGCACTCAAGGCGCTTTGTGAGTTGCTATAGATCACAATCCGGTCTCCGAACCGGGCATGTCGCGTAATCTCCCGTACCGAGTGGTGTATTGCCACCAGCTCAGCTGTGAAGACAGACGCAGCGCCTGGTAGAGCCCCACTGACTTCAAACTGAGGGGATACAGCGTGGAAACCGACCCCCTCTTGGGACTTGGAGCCATCAGTATACACTGGCACGGTTCCAGCGTGACACGATGTGTGCTCCAAAAAGGTCGAACGCAATACTCCCGGCGCAGTACAAGCTTTGGGAGAAGAGGCGTGGCGACAAATAGCCAAATGTGGTACCCTCCAGGGTGGCGTCCTGGGCAGAACCAGGGGCGCCACCGGCCGAGAGCTATATCTACCTCTCGAAGGAGTTACCTGGCCCTAAACCCAAAGGGCTTAGGGTATGACTGGCATCTCTCGGCGGCATAGGCACCATCGAGATCAGCTGCGGATGCAGTGAGAGCTGTTGGCGACTGAGGGAGACGCCGGGCTCGCGTGTACAGGGGGGATGGGTGAGTTTGATGTAGTAAATGATGAAGTGGCTGATTTTTCAGGTTTCTAGTGGGAACCATTTGAAGGGGTTTTCTGGTGGGAACCATTTCAAGTGGTTTTCCGGTGTAGCCGCTGAGAGTAAAGGGGATGTGAGTGATTTGTCTGTTTCACAAGAGTGTACCTTGAGTTGGATGAGAGCTGTGAGTGAGGAGCTGATGAATGGGGGTATGAAGAGTGAAGGTTCTGAACGGAAGAGTATGAAAGAGTTCTGTCGTGAAATGGTAGAACTGGTAATGAGGGCTAAGAGTATGGTGGACGATATGATCAATAGTGAAGATGAGACTGACAGGACGACTGATGAACAACCCTGACTGATTGCTACGCATAGCCAGGGACCAGTAGACGAGGGTGAATGGGTGCAGAAGGGTGCGATTGAGTATAAAAGGTACCGTGAGTAAGGATTGAGAGTGTATTGTGAATGACTGTGATCAATGGCTTAAGGAAGGAGGGGTGTGGTGAAGCGAATGTGAGTGTGTATGAAGGGCCATTCTCCCACCCCTTTTCCCAATACCTTTTCCCTCCCTCTGTAAGAATGTGTGTGTGAGTGGGAATGGGTTTTTTTATTATATTTTCTTTTGTACATATGTATTTGATTTCATGTTGTATTAAAATGGGTTTGGTTTTTTTTCTCAGCTACTAAATGTTAAATATTTTTCTGAGACAGCACTCAAGTAAATAAATAAATAAACATTGCCTGCATTTTGTAAGAGTGACTGGAATAAAAAAACATTTTGAAGAATTTTAAATCAAATTTGATAAGTCTTCTAATAGTAGTTGATTGCGGAGGGCTTTAATAGCCTAAAGAAGTGACTGGATCTTGAAGAAAGTTGAGCTCGGAGGTGCCAGGCCCCATAAGAAACGCACACCCAATTTTTGTCACATAAGTGACTGCCGGCTAGATTTTCCCCTGGGGGGGGGGGCAAATCGTAAACCGTGGTACCACGTAAGATAACTCCTCTTTTGTTGTCTCTTCTTTTTGTATTTGTTGTTTGTTCTTTAGTAATTGTGTATATATTTTTGATTGGTAGGATTTCAAGATAGGATTGTTTTATTTATATATATATATATATATATATAAATAGGCTCATGTGCTTATTGTGTATATATTTTTGATTGGTAGGATTTCAAGATAGGATTGTTTTATTTATATATATATAAATAGGCTCATGTGCATATTTACCCCATATTTTTGTAATTATTATTGTACTCTTTTTTGTAAGTAAAGGGACTGTATATACAATCCGTTTCATTCTCCTTCAATTTCTCACATCCAGATTAGTGTAGGAAGCGGGTTGGATTGATTGGGGTTAGCCTAGATATAAGATTGGGAGGCGTCCCCTCACCACCATCGTGTGGATAGGATAGTTTCAATGATACCATATCGCCATGTGGTATCATAGTCCTTCTACAGATTGAAAAACACTGTGGCGTAGTACTGTCTATGAAGGAAGGCCTAGCAGACAGCATTTTCCAGTTGGAGCAGAGCATCCGACGTGGAGTGGAACTTGCGGAAGCTGGTGAGGACAGATGGACTCCACTGTCCATAAAAAAAGGCTTATCTAACATTTAGCAATTTCTCCATCAACTTGCACACACAGCAGGTAAGAGAGATTGAGCGGAAACTGGCCAGGGTAGAGTGATCTCTCCCCAGTTTGCGAAAAGCAAGCACAGTAGTAATTTGCCTGGAATCTGGGAAAATACCCTTTACTCAGATCCTGTTGAACAGAAAGGCCATGCATCGCTCACCCATGTGTCAAAGCATGGCATATGGGACATTTTCCGGAGCAGGGGCAGTGTCCATGCACGAAGCAAGAGCAGAACGCAACTCACTCAGAGTAAACCTGACGCTGAACGATTCTCCACCTCCGGAGGTAACGTCAAGTCGGCGGCCTTCTGCGACATCACAGCACGCATTGAATACTGGTGGAGCAGCATCCTGGCTAGATAATGCGAAGAAAATTAGCCTGTGCATCCGGAGGAAAAATAAGCAGTTTTAGGACAGTGATGGATAAGGTCATCTATATTTATGGCACATATCTTCAGCTCATCAATAAGGTCAGCAAGGGAGTGTCTACTATTCAAATCCCCAAGCAGAAGAAAGGGCCTCAGCAACCATGCCATGATGTAGCAGAAATACACCACATCAAAATCATTGTCTGAATGGCATTAATCATGGCTGGCTCAAAGGGGTCCAATGCATTAGCCAGAAGACTTTCATCCAAGAAACAGATCACCTTCAGCGCTCTACCAATCAAACTAGTAAATGTTCTCCTTTTATGCATCATGTTGCCTTTAGCAAACATACTGCTATCTATGGAGCGAATAACCAGAAAGGGTTTGATTATGCTCAAAACTGACAGGTACTCTAAATGAGGGCCTCAACATAATTTAAGCTACACTCAGAGGACTCATGACTTTGATCTTTGTCTGGGCCTCCTTCCCCAAAGGTGCCTCAGGGCCGCATGCGCCGATCTCAGGCTGGTCACTTGCCTGAAGCAACAGTGGACCTATTGTTCCCTATGGCCCCTGTAAAGGAGAGGAATGCAGAGTCCTCTTTGGAACCACGCTTAATGAGCATAATCCATTACCGAATCTTACTCATAATGTGAAACACTTGTTAAGTGAAACAACTTTTCCCCATAGGAATCAATTTAAAATACAATAATGCATCCCATGCCTAAACAAATACCCCAAAGTAATTTCTAATATCTAAAATCTTTTTTAAATTATTAACAAATAAAATAAAAAGATTATTAATATAAATGAACGTGGGAAATAATAAATAATTAATTAAATAAAATAAAAATAAATATAAATACGGTTGCAATTTACACAAAAAGAAGGTAGCTTCTTGCAAGAGAAAGACAGTGGTGGGGGGTGGGGGGGTGGGGAGGTTTTATTGGGGTGAAGGATGAGAATCTTGCACCAAGGGAGATTTTTCTTCACCCACTGCTATAATGATCTTGACTGACTCACTAGCTTTAAATCTTTTATGAAGCATTGGAACAACTGGCACTTTCTTTAGAATCCTTTTACACTAGAAAGCTGTCTAGAGACATTTTTTTTCTTTACCCTTCAAAATTTGGTGTTATCCATAACAAGCAAGACAGAGTGGCAGATTCATTTGAAGCAAATAGTTTTTTCACAAAAGGACCAAACACCTCATTGATCCAATCAGTAAACAGGTCACAGGTCACCTAAGCCTTGCTGTTGGACCTACGCATCACAGTCACCCTACTCTTCTGGACTTTACACTTCTTGAGGGCTTGTGGATTTTTTGAATGGTAAATGAGGAGCAGCTTCACTTTCAAATTGCCACTTGCATTGGCATAAAACAGCAGTGTGTGAGTCTTTTAATGGCCTGTGGCTGGGCAATGCTTTCTTGGCTGTTGCAGGGTCACTCCTGGGACCATGTCCAGCTCACAGGAGCACCCATGGGACCATGTCCAGCTCATAGGGGCATCTATGTGACCAGCCCCCCCCCCCCTCCCAAGTTAGCATATATCTTCAGTCATTTTGGTAAGGGAGCAGACCTCCAGGGGGGAAAGAAGGGATGGGGCACACGCAAGCAGACCCCCTGTAAACTCAAGATGCAGGACTATTATAGGGAACATGGCCCGATGAGCACTGGTATCCCTTCCCCCTCTAATGTGGGTGGGCTTATCAAGCCTCTCACACTGAGTAACGTGAATTTCTTTTAGATCTCCTGTGAAAGGAAATAGGGGAGGTAGAGATGTGAGGGGGAAGCTACATGACCACTAGGCATACAAGAGGAGTAAACCTTTTCTCTGCTAGAACTAAGTTGGAGGAGCCTGTGAAAAAGCATATGGGGGGGGGGGAACCTCCTTTTCTGAGGTGGATCTGCCCAGAGGTGGCTCCAAAGTTTGCAAAGGGAAAGCCCCTTTGACCCATATAAGTGGTGAGAGGGGATTGCCTCCCCAAGTTGAAGGGGTATCTTGTTTTAACCATCTTCCCTGACATCTAGCGGGGGTGATGTCTCGCTTGGAGGTGGCTCCCCTTACCTTTCTAGTCACCTAATATTTCCTTCAGTTGTCGCCATGATTAGAGTAAAAAAGGAAAAAAAATGCATCAAAAGTACATACTAAGAACTCCAAATACTTTTGGAGGTTAAGAGAAAAGTCTCTATACGATCCAAAAATTCCAGAATGTGATCATTTAAACAGAAACGGGCCACAGTTATGAGCTAAGTGGGGCTTTGACAACCCAGTCTGGCATTCAGGTGAAATTATCATCGAACTTTGAACATAAAACATGGTGCTGATGTACCCACCTTCTATGTGCACTGGAAGAAGGTGAGCAGAGTTGACAAACATACCCCATACCTAATAGTCTAGGTCAGTGAGCTTTTGGTCCTCACAGCAGGTAGACACACTACAGTAGACACTGCCACTTGACTAAGGACCATAAAAGGACAAAAAAGTGTGCTGGGCAGCCAAAACCTCTATGGATGGCAGTTTGGAAGGGGGTAGGTAAGTATGTAATAAAGAGTAGTAGAGAGAGGGGCAGGTCCACTAATGAGTAGGGTGGGTGATCACTTATTATCATCATACTCCAAGGCTAGGTGATCAAAGGATGGCAAGCACTCTACCAAGGCACCAGGTCTAGCAGATTGAACTGTATCCAGGTGAGAACATTTCCTCCTGGTAAAAAGTGTGGGTAGACAAAAGGCTGAGGGGATAGTCATAATAATAATAAAGATAAAGTAGAACTGAGAGGGAGTGATGGGAAAGTGCACCAACAACTTCCCAGGTACCAAGTGTAACAGGCTACACAGGGTAGCAACATTTAAAGTGCAGGAAAATATTTAGTCTTCCCCTCACACCCAGAGAAACAAAGTCACTGCAGCAAATTTTAGTACATTTTAATTCATTTTGACTATTTCAATCTTACAAAAAGTATTAAAATAAATTATGGAATTGTATGTTAACAAAAAATAAAATACAAAGAACAGCATTAGCATAAAACTACCTTCTTTCTATAACTGACAAAAGTGTTTAGTTACTTACATTAAACTTTTCTTTGATACCCATCTTCTTGAATATTTCTTGTGCCTGAAATTTTTGCAATTTTAGAATATAATTTTTTTTAGAAAATTCAAATTATCAGGCAGAAATAAGATTAACATTTGTTTGTTTTCTTGCATACATCTATAATAGTATCTTTACTTTGGGTTACTTTACTTTCACTTATTACTACTTTACTACCAGGTCTGGTATCATGGCCATACTGAGTCCATCATAAAATCTATGACTGCGGTGGGCCAGACCTAACATCTATGATAAAAAGGTGAGAGCTTTTTGGTGGACTTTGAAGTTAGGACAGCGTTCCGGCACATACCAACTAAGGCTCCCTGCAATGGTCAAAGTGACAAAGAATGTAGGAGAGTTGTCTTAAGGCCCTCTTTGTTTTCTCATTATATGTTCAACCTTGACTAACCCATAGTCAGCCAGCTCTAAGGTGATGTCTTCTAAAAAATAGTCCATGAGTTACTTTGCATAAACCACTCCTTTCACAAAGTTCATGAGTGAGGCATCACACTCACTGGTGAGCCATTAAATATCTGAAGTGCACTAATTATGGCTGCCTTGGGAGGGTCCGACGCACTTGCCAGAATTTCCCATCCAAGAAACAGCTCACCTACATTTCTCTACCAATCAAGCTAGCGAATGTTCTCCTTGGCCAACATGCTGCCATAAATGGAACAAATAACCAGAAAGCATTTGAAGCCAGCGAGTTTGAAAACACTATGCAGTCTCTCAAAGAGGGGTTCTGACATAATCAAGGCTCTACTCAGCACACCTACAACTTTGGTCTATGTCAGGGCCTCCCTACCCAAGTGTGCCTCCGGGTTGGAAATGCCACTCTTGTCCTGGTTGCTTGCCAAAGCAGCCCCTGTGGGAGAGCAACCCATAGTCCTCTTTGTCTTCCTATTTTTCTTCTTTTTCTATTTAGAAGAGGAGGGCAAGCAGTGAACCTACTTCTCTCAAACCCCGAGAAGGTGCTCCCAGGATGGATGGACCAGCTTCAGCAAGATCATTCTCCAATATCGATAGGAGCGTGACTGTCAAGAGGGCACCAATCAGGAAAGGAGGCCCTTCCTCTCCTTCTGAGTCTTTGGTGGCTCAAGCCACCCGAGAAGCTTGCACAGGGGTGGACTCTAGTTTCAATGTTTGGCACTGAGCTTGGGTTCACCCACATGCAAGATCCTCCATCTGTGGTGGGGTCACCTCTGTGACCATGTCCATCTTGGGGGGCTTACAAGTCCCCCCCCCCCAAAGGTGGCATTCTCAAATGAGGACTCTTCCATCTTGTCTTGGACTAGTGGGAGGCACACATCCCCCCCACCCACACACATACAAATTCAATAAACAGGACTGCAGTGAGCACAATCCAACAAGCCTTGCTATCCCTTGCCCATCTAAGGAATTGGACCTTTCGAGTCGCGTAGGAGTGTTTGATTGTGGGAGGCCTGCCTGTTTTCTTTGCACTTCCCTTTGAAAGGAAAGGGGGACTCCACTGGTGCAGAGATGGAGTCATCCTCCCAAGATGAGTTACCCATGGACAGCTCCAAAGATAGGAAAGCCCCCCCCCCCCTTTGCCCTATGGAAAAAGTGATAGAGGAGCCCCTCCACCTAGGGAGGGTGAGGCGTCACTTTGAGGCTGATCTCCATTTGCCTGAAGTTCCCCACTATTCACTTCTGTTGTAACCATAGTATATTTCTAAAAAAGAAAAAGAAGCAGGGAAAGTAGATACTCTGGCCTCCCAATGCCTTTGAAAGTTCTGAGAAAAGTCTAGAATGTGATCATTTACACATACTCGGCCTACAGGTACAAGCTTAGATTCACCTTATTATCCTGACTCACCATTTGGGAGAATTTAGATGTGTACTGGAAGAAGGTGAGCAGAGTTGACAGCCCAGCACACCTTGAGCCTAATACTTGCCTCAGCCTTCACAGCAGTTAGGGACCTCATGGTATACACTGCCAGTCAATTGAGAACCCATAAGACAAATTGAGCTAAGCAGCCAGAACCTCTGTGGATAGATCAAGTTTGGAAGGAGGTAGACAGGTATGCAAGAAAGAGAAGTAAAGATAGGTGGGTCCATTAAAGAGTATGATGGGTAATCACCTATTATTAGCATACCCTGTAGCTAGATGATCCCAGGATGGTGGACACTCCACACAGCTACCATGTCTAGCAAACTGAACTCCATCCAGGTGAGAGTTCCTCCTGTTACAAAGTGAGGTTAGACAAAAAGGTGAGAGAATAGTTGTAAAAAAATAAATAAATAAAGATAAAGTAGCGCTGAGAGGGAAGTGCACCAATAACTTTCTTGGCCCCATCAGAGACTTCATGTCAACCCAGTGACAGGGCTTCCCTAATATGAACTCAAATTGGGAGGATGATTGCAAAAGAAAAGAAACCCCACACTAACTAGAGAAAGCCTAGTGAAACCCTATTGCACTGGGGATAGTTAAAATAGTTTTGGCAGAGAATGCTATTAAGAGACTGAATCGGGTGTCATCCAACGACACTATTCAAGAGAAAGACACAAGTCAAGACAGCAACCTAATTTGTCTGCTAGGTTAAAAATTGCTAAAAAATCAGCACAAAGCTTGTTTAATCAACAGAAGTTTCCAGCCACAGTCAATTGCTAGCATTTGTATGTTATGTTGACAAATATGTGTTTTACATTGGCAAGCTTTGTTGTCCAAAACATAGTCAAAGAAACAGTGATGGGAATAGTTGTACAAACTATAATCTTTATTTGTAGATGTGCACTAAACCATAGGCTGTTTTAAGATTCTGTGATGAGATCAAAGCAGAATATTGGGTTTTACTGTTACAGGGAAATGTATGTTGGTTAAGTGTTGGTTAAGTCATGGCCATGTTTTTGCATATATAATAAAATTCAGGATTAAATTCTCAAAATCCTCAAACATCAAATATTCATTCTTGGAAAGTTTTGAAGATTAAAATCGTTAGTTAGCCTGGGATATTTGGCTGATATTTTCAGTCTCATTAATGATTTGAACATGATGCAGGGAATAGATGTGGACATTACTCAGACCAGGTTTGTGTCATTTAAGAAAATTGCCTATTTGAAGTCACTGTGTAGAAAGCGGAAATCTAACAAACTTACTAATCCTTAGCAATATTCTGAATAGATATGGCAAGACATTGGCTGTGCATGTGCTTAAATAAATCAAGAACTATTTGAAAGTCCTAAATATTTATTTTAAGGGTTAACATAAAATCCATTTAGATTCAGAATGTTCTTATCTGATGTATCTGCTGCAAGGAACAATGATCCAGCGAGTCCCAAGAAAGAAAGAAAGTTTTGGTGTGAGCAGAATGCAGCTTACCCTAGATTGTCAATGAGCATAATGCATGTTTTAGGTCCCTTCACTACTATGTTAGGTACCTTTGTGAATAAGATTTCTCTGCATTATCAAACCTGAAGTAAAAAAAAAAATTAACGATGTATCAGATGACATGCAGCAAGCAGACTTGTCAGAAGTTGTACTTTAATTCCATGTTTTGACTGCAGTAACAGCAAAAATATCACAGGATCTAAAAGTCGGTCATATTGTAGTCAATATCATTAAACTTGTTCCTTTTAATGTTTATTTGTTAGATGCAATTCAATAAAGAAGTAAACTTCCTGGTACTGATTTATTATGTAAAACAGGAGCATCAACATTATATTGTAAAATAGTTGTAGCTAGCTTTCATAGTTTTCCTTTGACACTTTTCTGCATATACAAATCATTATGATTTTCTTTCTCATTTGGTCCTTGGCTATCCAATATGTAAAGTAGAACAGAGTTGTTTTAAAGTCACTGAATAGAGTAGCCAGAAAAAGTTTCTGGTTCTCCTATAAACATGATATAATATTCAAAAGTATCATAAAGAGACATTATATGCACAGAACAATCTGTAGTACTCCTGGCACTCACCTTAGTATTTGGACATATGTAATGCTCTTGGATTTGATTACCATTTGAAGGTGTTTGCACATGCTGTCATTGAGTTTCTTAAAATAATCCAGGCTCATTTTCTTGACCAACATGTTAGTGATTGAGGATTGCAGTTGCTTGAATGGTGAAGTTCTGTCTCAATTCTCTCAGGCATTTCTTCATAAAATTCCCCAAGCATTCTCGATGAGATTGTCTCGATACTCCAGGACCTCAATATTGCAGTTAATAAGCTACTTGGTAACCTTTTTGTGATGGTGCTGCAGCCATGAATTTCATAAAAATGCAGCAGCAAATGATCCTCGAGTACAGTGATGTAGCAGCCAGTTTCATCAACTTCTTAGGTAAGAAGTACAGCCACTACTCCCTCTCCATCACAGATTCAGGGTATTTAACTGTGCTCACTGTAAATTTGGGTTCATACCTGCTGACTGAGGAATAGCACTGACCTGTCCTAGTGTGATTATCAATACACTGAAACATTTATTCATTTAACCACATAAGCTTCTGCCAGCCCGCTGGTATCCAATGTGCATATTTCTTTCGGTAGGCAAAGTTGGATAATACAAGTAGAAAAATCTTTCAGAAGCACATGATTATTTTTTGGTTCTAATGCCATTAAAAGTGGGTTCTTTGTCACCTCTAATCATAGGTTGTCTGTAGCTTTTGTGGTGTTGCATGGCCATTTAGAGCATGCTTTGGTAGGTGGTACCACCATTGAAGGGAGATGTCAAGGGCAACAAGAATTACCATTGCCATGAACTTAGCTCACTTAGTACATATTCCTTTAATGATGACTTTCTAATTTCTACATGTCAAAGTTCTGGCCTATTTCTCCCTTGCCATGTGGCTATGAGACATAATTAGTGAAAAATAGATGAAACAGAACAGCTAAACAAAGTACCTCTGATCAAACACTGAACTCTCAGGTACTCATCTCATCATCTCCACTCACCAATGATAAGTTACCACCAGTTCTGATCATAAAAATATCCAAAGATAAACATCATCGTAAAAGCAAATCATTTCAGGACCATGAAGACATGTACCTATTTTGAATAGGGAGGTTCAAAAACATTTTGTAGACTTCAACGGTTTTGCTAAGGGATGATATCGAATTCATATCATTTCTATAATTAGGGTAAGCCAATTACACATCCTAAGCTGCAGCTGCAGTATTTTGAAGCATTTTTTAATTACAAAATCCTATCAGATATATGCATGGAAACAAATCACTATTATGAACAAAGTTCAGAAACCCACTTCTCTCCATCCACTGCACATAGATAGAAGAATTTATCCATAAGCAAGCTTTAAATTTTTATTGCCCTCACAATCCTAATGCCTTGTGTGATTTTTTTTTATTTGAGAGCCCATCTGGCATATTTTATATACAGATAATTGGTACAAAAGCCCTGCTTCGTGCTCTTTCCTTCTTAATCAGAATACAGGGCTGTGTAGAATAGTACAAAGCAGCAAAAAATATGCCCAAATTAGACAAGGCTGTAACTAAAGATACCGTTGAACTACAAAAAAAAATACAATTTTAGTCATTTAATAGGTTGATAAGCATGAAGTTTTGATTATTACCTCTGTACATGAAGGCATTTTTTTTTTTTTTTTAATTAAGGGGCTATCTGGCGACTGCCGACTTAGGCATTAGTCGCCGTAAACAAACAGCCTAGTTCTAGGCTACTTTAAAAATTAAATAGGAAACAATAAAAAGAGATAACAATAACAATAAAAAAGCAATAACAAAAACAATAACAAAAACAACAACAACAATTAAACTGGGTTAAATGAAAGGGAGAAGGCCAGCCTCCCCCAAAAAGTCAATAAGTCCACTAGTCATGGTGCACGCACTCGTCCCGAGTACAAGGGACAGGCGGTAGCGACCCCGCCCATCCCGGTACCGGGACAGGTATCGTGGGCGAAGATCACCCAGACTGGGACATTCGACAAGAATGTGCCGAACAGTCTGGGGGACGACGCAGTCGTTGCAATAGGGCGCAGGCGAGCGCTCCATCAAGTAGCGATGCGTCACACGAGTGTGTCCGATTCGAAGACGACAGAAAGCAACCTGAAGCCGCCACGGCATTGGGGGATAGGTCCATGGGAACAGTCGCGGTGCAATGGCACGCAACTTTAAGTTCCCCTCGACCGTCTCCCATCTTCTTTGCCAAGCAGTCCGAAGAGCTGCCCGTATTCCTGCCATGTAGTCAGTGTGAGGAAGACGAAACGCTGGTCCGATCGCAGAGTCCTCGCGGACTCTTTGGCGCCCTCATTCCCCGCAATTCCTACATGTCCAGGAACCCAGCAGAAGATAATCTCAACATCTGCCCGGCTCGCCAAAACCGTGGCGTCACGGATTTCGCGAACCAGGGGATGCGGAGATTCCAATGCCCCGAGAGCACTCAGGGCGCTTTGTGAGTCGCTATAGATCACAATCCGGTCTCCGAACCGGGCACGTCGCGTAATCTCCCGTACCGAGTGGTGTATTGCCACCAGCTCGGCCGTGAAGACAGACGCAGCGCCTGGTAGAGCCCCGCTGACTTCAAACAGAGGGGATACGGCGTGGAAGCCGACCCCCTCTTGGGACTTGGAGCCATCCGTATACACTGGCACGGTACCAGCGTGACACGATGTGTGCTCCAAAAAGGTCGAACGCAATACTCCCGGCGCAGTACAAGCTTTGGGAGCAGAGGCGTGGCGACAAATAGCCAAATGTGGTACCCTCCAGGGTGGCGTCCTGGGCAGAACCAGGGGCGCCACCGGCCCGAGAGCTATATCTACCTCTCGAAGGAGTTTCCTGGCCCTAAACCCTTGGGTATGACTGGCGTCTCTCAACGGCATAGGCACCATCGAGATCAGCTGCGGATGCAGTGAGAGCTGTTGGCGACTGAGGGAGGCGCCGGGCTCGCGCGTACAGGCGAGTGATGCACTGCACGCGGCGCAGAGCGAGTGGCATCTCCCCAGCATCGACCAACAGGCTCTCAATGGAAGAAGTGCGGAAGGCACCGGTCGCAAGGCGAAGGCCGGTGTGGTGGATCGAATCCACCTTCCGCAATAAACGCTCGGCTGCGGATGCATAAAACTCGCATCCGTAGTCGAGCTTCGAGCGAACAAAGGATCGATAAAAAAGTAAGGCGGTAGCCCTATCAGCGCCCCAAGCGCTGAACGTCACGGAACGGAGAATGTCCATGGCGCGGGTACAAGAGACCCTAAGGCTGCGAATATGAGCCTCCCAGGTGAGGCGTCGGTCGAATACAAGACCAAGGAAACGGTGCGACTCAACCACATCCAGGCGCACCCCATTAAGAAACAAATCTGGGTCGGGGTGAAGCCGTGGATGGCGGCAGAAGTGCACCACCTTAGTCTTGGCCAAAGAAAATCGAAACCTGTGCGCTTCGGCATAGCGAGAGACGCGGTTCAATGCCTGTTGGAGTCGACGCTCCAGAGTTGGCATCTGGGCCGCGCCAAAAGAGATCGAAAGGTCGTCCACGTAGAGCGTAGCGAGAACATCTTCTGGCAGCACCGAGGTGATGCCGTTGATGCTCAGGGCAAAGAGTGTGACACTGAGGACACTTCCCTGCGGGACACCCTCTTCCTGCTCCTTTGGGCCGGAGAGGGCTCCCCCCACCCGTACGCGGAATCGACGATCTCGCAAAAATTCAGATATAAACATTGGGAGGCGTACTCTCGCCCCCATCGTGTGGAGAGTCTCCATGATACCGTATCGCCATGCGGTATCATAGGCCTTCTCCAGATCAAAAAACACCGTGGCGTAGTGTTGTCTACGAAGGAAAGCCTCGCAGACGGCACTTTCCAGTCGGAGCAGAGCATCTGGTAATAAATCTTTTGTGTGTCTGGTAATAAATCTTTTGTGTCCTGGTAATAAATCTTTTGTGTGTTGACTGGAACAGGAGCTGCCAAGTGTAGGCCATGAATGGTCTTTTGCAGTCTCCTTCTTTTCTTATGTTCTTATGTTCTTATCCGACGTGGAGTGGAACTTACGGAAGCCGCACTGTGCAGAAGACAGATGGCCTCCGCTGTCCAGGAAATAGGCTAATCTAACATTTACTAATTTCTCCATCAACTTGCACACGCAAGAGGTTAGAGAGATTGGGCGGAAACGGGTCGGAGTAGAGTGATCTCTCCCCGGCTTGCGAAAGGCGAGCACAGTAGTGATTCGCCAGGAGTCTGGGAGAAGACCTTCCACCCAGATCCTGTTGAACAAATCTAACAGAAAGGCCATGCCTCGCTCACCCAGGTGTCGAAGTATGGCGTACGGGACATCGTCCGGACCATGGGCGGTGTACGCGCACGAAGCGAGAGCGGAACGCAACTCACTCACAGTAAACTTGTCGTTGAAGGGTTCTCCGCCTCTGGAGGTAAAGTCCAGCCGGCGGCCTTCCGCGACATCACGACGTGCATTGAATGCTGGCGGAGCAGCATCACGGCTAAAGAATGCGGAAAAAGCGGTCGCTAAGGATTCCGCCACGGACGCGGGGTCCGAGATTGCGGTCCCATTCTCCTGGAGAACGGGAGGGGGGTCCTGCGAGAACTTGCCCCGAATCCTTTTGACTCGCTTCCACACCTCAGCTAAAGGGGTCTTCCCGTTAAGTGAAGACACGTATGCCCGCCAAGAAGAGCGGCGGGCGTGCTTCGAAAAATACCGGAACCTAGCCCTAGCCCGACGAAATTCAGCGACAGTGAAATCGTTCGGGCGGCGCTTATAGCGCATGTAGGCATAACGCTTCTGTTTGAGGGCCGTCTCACACTCAGCCGACCACCATGGGAGTGGTCGGCGTGCAAAACGGCCAGACGTCCTAGGAATAGTAGTCAGGCCCACGGCGATGAGGTTGCCGGAGAAGAACTCAACGGCCTCATCTACCGACCTAAACTCCTCGACTGAGATAGAGAATTCAGTCATTTCCTGAAATGCAGGCCACCGCGCCCGCGCCAAGCACCACCGAGGTGGTCTCTCAGGCGGCAGTTGCCCTGAAAATGATATTCGAATGGGAAAGTGATCACTACCATGGAGGTCATCGACCACCCCCCAATCAAAATCAGGCTGTGCATCCGAAGAGCACAAAGATAGGTCAAGGCAAGAAAATGAAGCGGTTCTCGGACAGTGATGCGTAAACTCATCCACGTTTAGGACACCCATCTCAAGCTCTTCGATCAGATCGGCAAGGACTTGTCCCCTGGGATTTATGGAGTAATCTCCCCAGAGAGGATGCCTGCCGTTCAGATCTCCAAGCAAGAGATAGGGCCTCGGCAACCGTGCCACGACGCGGCGGAAGTCCCCCGCATCGAAGTCAGCTGACGGTGGAATGTACGCAGAAATGATAGTATACCTCCTATCCAGGTGCAGCTGCACAGCCACTGCCTGAAAGGAGGTATCTAAAGAGATAGGAAGAACGGAGACATCATGCCGGGTGTAAACCGCGCATCCCCCAGCCCGGCTATCCCGCGGTGGTGGGGTTGCAAGACCCTTATACCACGGGAGGGCAGGCAGCGGGCACGCGCCTAGCATGGTCTCCTGCAAAAAAATAGCTAACGGGGAACGGGACGAGGCGAGCCTCCGCAGCTCCTCCCAGTTGGCCCGGAGTCCACGGCAATTCCATTGAAGGAATATGCCCTCCAGGCCTAGCTCGAAGGAGACGCGGGGGCCCTCCTCGAATTGAAGACCCTCACGGGAATGGCCGTACGCTTCCCGGGGGCAGAACCCCGGGCACTGTTGGCCGGACAAAGCGCTGGAGGCGCTGTCGCCTTCGAGGACTTATTGGGGGAGGTTGGGATCGCCATGCGAGTCTTTTCTTCCCTCCGCCTCGAAACCTTAGGCGGGCGCTGCAGCTTCGGAGGCGGGGGGGGGCCTCTTTTCGAGGAACCACCGCCTCCGAGCCACTCGCTCCACCTCGGGGCGTGGGCGAAGGAGCCGAAGCTCCTTTGTTGCTGACCTCCTTTCGGGGGACAGCTTTAGGAACCCCTGAGGATGGCCTAGCGACCATCTTCAGGGGTGTTGCCTCCTGTGAGTCTAACGACTCGGTGGAGGCGCGTGGCCGTTTCGCCTTGCGGGAAACGGTCACGCTGGGGAAGAGGGGGGAGCCCTGGTTTTAGCCGGGGCTGGGTATGAACCCTTTTTGCCGCCAGCTTTACCAGGGGAGCGCCCGGGTTGGGTAGAGCCCGCAGAAGGGCTCCGAATGGGCGCGGAAACAACCATGCTCGTTGGCCTGGATGGGCCAGGAGCAGAGGGTGCCTTTCGAACTACTGAGGCATATGACGTCCCAGGCAGAGCTGGGCGCGCCAGGACCAAGTCCTTAGCCTCGCGGAATGAGAGTCTATCCTGGGCTTGAACGGCCAGGATTTCTTTCTCCACGAGATATGAACCACATTGCTTCAAAGAAGCAGGGTGCGGCTCTCTGCAATTGACACACTTGGCCACACACGATTTGGACTTATCGTGTGCGACCTTGGAGCAATTTACACAGACTTCGGGTGACCCCGATTTTGCACGTCTACATGAGCGATTCGTATGGCCGAAGCGGTGACAGTAATAGCACCGCCGTGGAAGTGGCATGAATGCCTTCACGCGGTAGCGGTACCAACCGGCATGCACCGACTCAGGGAGCTTGTCACTGTCGAACGCGACGAAGAGTGTAGGGGTGGGTCTCGAAGCCCCTCCCTGTTTTCTCATCACACGTTCGACCTTGACCGCCCCATGGTCGGCCAGCTCTAGGGTGATGTCCTCAATGGAGTAGTCAACGAGTTCCCTCGCATAAACTACTCCTTTCACAAAGTTCATGGTAGAGTGCGGCGTCACACTCACCGGGGTGCCATGAAGTGTCCGAAGAGCACTTATCTTGGCCGCCTCGGCGGGATTCGCCGCATTGGCCAGAAGGCTCCCGTCCGAGAAACGGGTTACCTTCGGCTCTCTACCAATTGCACTAGCTAATCCTCTCCTCTGATGGATCATGTTGCCCTTGGACAACATGCTGCCATCAGTGGAGCGAATAACGAGGAAGCGTTTGAAGCCAGCGGGCTCGAAAATGCCAGGTAACCTCTGAATGAGGGGCCCCGATGTCATCGAGGCTCCGCCCTGTGCACTTTTGGTGTTAGTCTTGGTCAGGGGCTCCGCACACGAGGGGGTAGAGGGGCCGGATGTGCCGATCTTGGCTTGGTCGCCTACCAAAGTGGCAGCAGACCCATCCGTCCCCGCGGATGGAGAGGAGCTTCGAGTCTTTTTCGTCTTTTTAGTCTTCTTTGTCTTTTTCTTTTTTGGAGAGGAGGGCGGGGAATGAACCCGCTTTTCACCTCCGCCGGCAGAAGCCCCCAGGCCAGATGGACCGGCCTCAGCCAGGTCCCTCTCTGAAATGGAGAAGGTCCTGGTTGTCGTAGGGGCACCTGTCGGAGGAGATCCCTCCCCTCCTTTTACTGCCTCGGAGCCCTCAGCCATTTGAGGAGGAACTTGCATAGGGGCGGATTCGGGTTCGGTGCTTGGCGCCGAGCCCGAATTCCCCCCCATGGAAGGCCCTACCGTCTGAGGCTGGGTCTCCTCAAGGACCATGTTTATCACAGGAGGGGCCTCAAGTTGGCCATCCCCTCCCAGGACATCGCAGGTCCCCTTGGCAGTGTCGCCAGTCTTGTGTGGGGAGGCACAGGCCTTGACCCCAGCAAGGTTTAAAATTCTTGCCAGCAGGTCTTTTGAGGGAAGCGACCGAAGGGGCCTGGCTTCCCTCTCCCCCCTAAGGGGGTTTGCCCTACCAAGCTGCTTTGATGGGGAGCGGCTGGCTAAGGGCTGCCTGCTGGCTTTCTTGGCAGTCCCCTTGGAAAGAAAAGAGGGGACTGCCGCTGGGAAAAGGGAGGTACCCGAAAGCACCTCCAGAGAAGGGGGTGAGGGGGAGTCCCCTGCACCCGTAGGTGAAGGAGAGGAGTAAGCCTCCTCTCCAGTTAGAGAAATATGGAGGGTCCCCTGTGCAAGCACAGGGGGGCGACCTCCATTTTTTTGCTGGAGCTGCCCGAGGGCGGCTCCGTCGATGGAACAGGGGAAGTTGAGGGTTGGGTTTGTTTTGTTTTTTTATCATCATTGTGCATGGTGAACCTTTTTTAAACACGGGATGCAATCGCGCACACCTCTCGCAGTAGCCCGCACTGCGAGAGGTGCTTACAAGCCCGGCAGAGCCAGGCGCCGCCATTTAAGACCACCCCTCCCGCCTGGTGGCCTGGCAGTCCATCGGCATGGCGGCTCCACCTTAGACACGGCGTAAAAATTAATAGATTGTGAAGAGGAGAGGAAAAGGGATGTGAGGAAGGTATGGGTGGGGATGAAGCAGGTAGTTAAAAACCAGCCACCCCAGACCGGAGCTCAGGGGTTAGGGAACATTGTCCCCCACCCCCTCAGCCCCGATGCGGGATGGTTGGCTGAAAGAAAGGTCAGCATCTACCCTGTGAAATTAGAGGCTGACCAGAGAAAGTTGTGGGAGAGGTTGTGTGAAAAGAGAGGAAACAAGTGTTTTGAAGGAAGGAAGAGAGGCTAAGCTGGGGCCGGACGGAGTGCTGAATCCGGTCAGCACGGCGGCCAGGATGGCAAATCGCCGCGCCCCTTATAGGGGTACATGAAGGCGGGTCAGTAAACTCAGGTGGGGGAAAAAATCATAGAACCAGAGAAGAAATAAAGAAACCTGATGCAATGATGGATTACAATATAAACATGCGACTTATTGACAAATCAGATATGATAATCAGTTATGTTGAATGTCTTAGAAAATCTATCAAATTGTATAAAAAGCTTTTTTACCATCTTGATGATGTTACACATGCATCTGATGAATTTAGATTGTATGCAAAAAGGGCAATTTTCTAGAGAATTCAGTGGAAGTAATAAAACAATTACTTGAGAGACATTAATTACTCAGTTACTAATGCTTCAAACCAACTATGTACTTGACCTTCGGTAAATTCCTTTTGATAGATTATGAGGAATAGGTTTTTCAGAAAAGCATTATATAGCTTCAATGCCAGCTGTGGGTGAAAAGAAATCAACTAAAAGCAATGTAAGTGTTTGTGCTTAAAAAATATTAGAAAGTGCACATTATGGTGCAAGCATTGTCAAGTGCCACTGTGCTTTTCTCAATACCATACAACCCAAAGGTTATGAAAAGAAAGCATATATAAGCAGTGTGTGTATATGTTTAGACATATCCATACATACATACTAAATTTTATCTTTTAACTCTAAAAAAAACTAAAAAGTATAATAGTTTTTTTTTAATTTAAAGACTATTATATTTTCGTTCAATACTCTGTGAAGTTTTTGAACAATTTCTTTAGTTATAAAAGACTTTTTTGTTATGTGTACAGTTGTGCGTTCAAAATGAATTGTTTGCAGTCATGAGCAAGACTGTCAGGGTAGCCGCTTAGTGGGGAGATTGGGGGAGACAAGAGGAAAACTATGCGTTGGTGCCACATGCTACATCCAAACTCAAATCAGGGCATTTAAATGACCATTTAAATCTCATTTTGTAATGTAATTTTCGGAAGACAGGTAAGATAAATATGTATATATTTTTTTATTGCTAAGAAATTTAGTCTTTAAAATAGTGAATTTCAAATTACTTTTTAAAATTAAATTCTTTGGGTAATGAAGGAGCTTTGAGTTTCCAAGGCATGGTATTTCAAGGATTAAGTCATAGGCTCTCCAAAATTTTCACTTAATCAAAATATCATCTATAAAGACTTAACTGTTAAACTCACTCAATACAACATTCACAGCAGGATGGAAAGGCAGGGGCAATATGTCATGGTTATGGGGCAGTAAGATAAAATGTCTGATTTTTTTTATAGCATCCATCTGGCAGATGACACCAAGTGTAGGGAGGCAAATGGTTGAGGGGATAGTTGTAGAGTAAAAAATAATAAAATAGTACTAAGATAGAGCTAGGAGGAAGCATAACAACAACTTACCTAGGCTCTGTCAAAAAGTTCAAGTGAACCTACTAACAGGGCTTCCTTAATTTGCATTCAGGTAGGGAGGATGTTCAGCTCATCCAAGTACCAAGTGTAACAGGCTACACAGGGTAAATATCTGAGGGGGTGAGGGTCTGGCTTAAGCACAGGCATAATTTTTGATGTGGCGGCGTTTTCTTCCATATTAATCTTTTGTTTATGGTCAGCCAATCAGGTGCAAGTCCAACTGTGACATCAAATCTGGCTATACAATATCAGAGCTGGCAGTATGGAAGAAGACAGTTGACTCTAGCCAGATTAGGTTGTATAGATCCAGCAGGAAGTGGGGCGCAAATACATGGAAGTGGTGGATGAGACAGTACGGAAATTTTCCAAGAACTTAAGGAAATTTGAGTCTTAACTCTTTATCACCAGATTTCATTGGTTGGCCTTTTCTTGTTTATTGAGGTCTGATTGCACAATAGTGCTAGATTCCCGTCAGCCATCTCTCTTCTTATTTGCCATGCAGCCTGAAGGCCTGACCTCATTCCTGCCATGTATTCAGTGGGAAAGAGCAGAATGCTGGTCTGGTCACCCCATCTATTCAGTGTTAGGCACCCTTATCAGTGTGCTCATTTCCTGTGACCCAACTAAAGATAATCTTAATACAATACACTCTGTAACTATATATCTCATTTCATTCCTCTAAATCCCCTCAAAAAAACATTAAATTATTTTTCCCTGTCAATTAGACTATAAATAAATTGGAAGAGTTTAATAACTTAAATGTGTGGATTTTTGGGGGGGTGAGGCTTATTTTTAGGCCTAATGTAGAAATTGTATTAAAAAATGCCCATATAATATCTTAAGAGTGGAACAGGAAATATATATAACACATTGGTAATTATTGTGCGAGATATATGCAAGAAACAATTGCAAAAATGCACTTTTGTATTTATAACTTCAAGGAGAAGAATAACCAATAGAATAATTGTTTATTTATGAGGGAGAAGAAATTAGTCGAATAAATTAAATATATATTGGAAACAACTTTTTTTTCATTAGGAAGTTGTTGAATTTAAATAAACCTTTACTTAAATCAAAATTCCTTTTTTGTAGGAATTTAATGATGTCCAACAACTACATTTCTTTCAATTATATTTAGCAAGAAAATAACAGATTTTGCATTGGACCAATCATTGGTGATTAAGATTAGAAAACATGACTTAAAAAATAATAATCTTTTAAGTAACTAATTCCCTATGCAAGCTATAAATACACACCTACCTTTTTCTTAGCATCCTTTTTTCGAGAAGCAGTTGGATCCATAACCGAAACTAATAATTTAACAGTGAAATAACTTGCAGCTGTAGCAATAGCTAGTCTTGCAAGCAGAGACAAAATGTCCCCTCTCTGAATTTCAGCTCCACTCATTGTCAAGACTTTTTAATTTAAAAACTTTGCTCTTCTAGTTTAACTTTAGGCAAATACTATAATATCAATATATTATTATTGGCAAATGTCTTATGAAAATTGAGATACTATACTTTCAAACAATGATCTTTTTGTTCAGAAGCTGATGGTTAGAGAAGTATTAGAAAATAGTGATTATTAGATACTTCATTTTAATATGGGAATTAGTAAGGGTAGAATATCTGAGAATATTACAAAAGCTCAACATTTTCAAAAAAGGGATTACGGAAAAATTCAAACTGGCTAAATTTGGCTAAATGGGATGTAGAATTCAGATAAAAGAATACTCATCGGATGTGGACTACTATAGCAATGATGAACACCACTGAGGCAGGGGTTAGCACAACTAATATATTCCATAAGACATTTTGGTATAAATAATGTAGGAAATCATATACAGTTATAGAGCCCTGTATTTTTTAAAAATTCAAAAATAAATTTTAAGGGAAAGTCTTCAAGCAAGAAGATTTATACACTATAATCAATGTTTTCAAGAGAACAATTTAAGAGGTAAAAGGTACTATGAATAAATTGGACAGTGCAGAAACCTACATTCTATAGTGGGTGGGATGGAACATGGTTGGCATTGGGTGGGGCTAAGTTATAAAAGAAACTTTTGTTGGTAAGTAAATAGGTCTTTAATCTTAAATGAGTCAAAATGGCTTCTTTAATTCTATCTTCACTGGTGATTTTTTTCTTTTTAAGTCCCAATTTAGAGGCTATCCCTATAATATAGCATTTACCAAATTTTCCCTCAACTTGCACCTGCAGGAGAAATTAGACAGAAAACAGCTGGGGTAGAGTGATCTCCATGCAGTGTGTGAAAAGTGACGAGTACAGTAGCTATTCGCATCGAGTCTGGGAGGATACCCTTTGTCCAGATCATATTGAACACTGATGTGTCAAGAATGGCATATGAAACATTGTCCAGAGTAGAAGCAGTGTCTGCGCTTGAAGTGAGAATGGAATGCAACTCCCTTAACATAAACTTGTCATTGAAACCTTCTTCACCTCTGGTGGAGCAGCATCTTGGCTAGAGGATGAGGAGAAAGCGGCAACAAAGACTTCCAAGATTGTGGTCCCATTTTGCTGGAGAATGGGATGGGGGTCCTATGAGAACTTGGCCTGAATCCATTTGACTTGCTTCCACACCTCTACAAGAGGGGTCTTACCATTAAGTGAAGCTAACTATATTTGCTAGGAAGAGCAGCAGGTGTGCTTTAAAACATACCAGAACCTAGCACTAGCTCAATGAAATTTACTGAGTGAAATCATTCCCCCAGCACTTAGCACATGTAGACATAAAGCTTCTGTTTGAGGGCCATCTCACATTTTATGACCACCACAAAAGTGGTCAGTGTGCAAAATGGCCATACATTTGAGGAATAGTAGTTAGGCCACAGCTCTGAGGTTGCTGGAGAACTCAATGGCCTCATACACTAACCTAAATTCCTCAAATGGGACAGAGAATATAGTCACTTCCTGAAATGCAGACCACTGTGGCCACATCAAGGACAGCCATGGTGGTCTTTCAGGCAGGCAGCAATACTCCATAAAATTATATTTGAAAGGGAAGGTGATTGCTACCATTGAAGTCATCAACCACCTCCCAACCAAAATCAGACTGTGAATAAAGAGAGCAGAGTGACAGGTCAAGACAAGAAAATGAAGCGGCTCTCAGGCTTAAAATCATACAAATTTATAATACCCACCTCCAGCTCATCAAGGACATGACCACTATGATTGCTTGTGTATTCACCTCAGAGTGGTTGTCTATCATTCAAATTTCTTTCAACTCATCGGGTGACTGCCTAAAAGGGCATAAGTCACCATAACTAATTTGAATCCTAATAACTATGGAAAATTAAAATTAAAATATTTCAAAACCAAACAAAAGCAAAAAATTAATAACAAAAAGAGAAACAAAGCAAACGCAGGAAAAGGGAAGCATGTTTCAGCATTGGGAGGTGGAGGGAGTTAAATAAAATGGAGGAGGAAATTCAGATAGTCCTCAAATGTGTATGCACAAACTCATCTCGAGTACAAGGGAAGAACAGTAGCGGTCCCAATACTAGGCTAGGTAACCTGCGGAAAGTTTACCCAGATGGGGGGGTTAGAACCCCTAGGTCAGATGGACAAATCTCAAGATCCTTCTATAAAATGGAGAAGGGCTTGGCTGTCAAGGGGGCCCAGTCAGAGGAGGATATCCCTCTCCTTTTCACTCCTCTGGGGCTCTGAGTTGCCCGAGGAGAAGCTTGCAGAGGGACAGACTCAGATTCAGTGTTTGGCCCCAATGGAAGATCTTTCCATCTGGGTCTGGGTCACCTCTGAGATCATGTTCTCCTTGGGGAGGAGGGGGAGCTCCATGTGGCACCCCTCACCCCCAGGCATCATGGATCCTATATGAGGTACCTTCAATCAGAGTCAAGTCTCTTGCTTGCGAACGGACCTCTATCAGGAAAAGGGGGCTGGCATCCTGCAGCCTCAGGATGCATTTGGCACTGCCACCCCTTGCTACTCTAAGTGGGTCGGCCCTATCAAGCTGCTTTCTTGACAATCTGCTGTGATAGGAAAGGGGCAACTATCACGATTCCTATGATGGAGTCTAAAGAAGGGGGTAAGAGGAAAACCTCTGAACCCTTCAAGAAAAGAGAGGGAGAAGCAACCTCTCTGTTGGAAGAGGTTCTGAGGAGCCCCTGAGGTGGAGCTTGGTGAAGGTGACTCCAAAGATGACAAAGGGGAAGCCCCTTCGCTGCATGGGAATGGTGAGAGGGAGACCTTCCACCAGTCAAAGGGGTGTCTTGAGTTACCTCAGACCTCCCAATGGATTGGGAGGTTAAGAGAAAAGTCTCCCTAGGAAAAGAAAATTTCATAATTGATCATTTACACATACTCCAACTACAGGTACAGCTAAGATAGGGTTTGAAACCCAGCTCACCATTCAAGCAAAAGTGTCCTTGAGTTTTAACCATAAAGTATGGTGCCAGTGTAGACTCCTTATATGTGTACTGGAAGAAGATGAACACAGTCGACAGCCTAACACACACTGTGCCTATTTTTTTATGACAAAATTGGCAGCTGTAGTAAAAAAAGGTTGAGGGTAACTTTAAAGTGCTCCAAAATGGCAGATGAATTTTAACCTTTAAAAAATGTAAAGTTATTAACATGGGAATGGATAATATGGAATTTAGCTAAGAAATGGCTGGGCATTGGCTGAATGCAGAAGAGTAGTAGTAGATAGGTCAAAAGGTTTTCTAAGCAGTGTATCGAGGCAAAAAAATAGAGCAAAGAAAGGGTTGGGCTTCATTAAGAGGAAGAGGAATATTAATTACAGAAGTAAAGAGGTGATCCTTAAACTATATAACTTATATGTCAGGCCACATTTAGAGTACTGAATACAACATAAGAGAGGAGAGCCTGCAAAAGGCTAATCAATAGCATATACAGGCAACTCCTGTTCCCTTTACCAATTTCAGTCCTACCTATCTTCCTCAGCCACAAATCTATCCACTCTATTTTTAAAACTCCACAAGGAGGATGCTTCTATCACATGACCAATGAGCCTATTCTATTCATCTACACTTAATTGATAAACAAATTTCTATCATTTAATCACTCAATTTATAAAGCAATTTCTACCTATCTTTTTCCTAAGCCTAATAATAATAGGTATTTATAATGTGCCCTTCAGGGCTGTTAGCCCTCCCAGAAAACAAGTTGTGGAGTGAGTGTAGAGAAAGTTTACAGGGGAGAGAAAGCAATTCTAAAGAGATGAGTCTTCAGGAGATGTTTAAAGTACCAGGGGAGGGAGAGGATCAGACCAGCAGGAAAAGCATTCCAGAGTCTAGGAGCACAAACTGAGAAGGAACGGTGACCCATCGAGCAGAGGACAAAATGAGGAGTGTTCACGAGGGGAGTGAGATTAGACCGGAATGCCTGAGGAGTTTGACGATGGGAGGGGGCAGACGAGAGATAAGGTGGAGCCTCGAGGTTTAGGGCCTTATCAAAAGCTTTGCTAAAGTCTAAGTAAATTATATCAACATCTCTCCCTTATTTGTTTAGTAACATAATCTATAAAATCTAGTAAATTTGTTAAACACGATCTACCTCTTCTAAACCCATGCTGAGAATCATTTATTAACCTACCACACTCTAGATGGTCAGAAATCCCCTTCTTAACTATCTTCTCAAGGATTTTACTTACAAACGATAGAAGTTAAGCTTACCCGCTTAAGTTATTCGGGTCCTCTTTACTTCCCTTTTAAAAATTGGCACTACATTCGCTCATTTCCAATCATTTGGTATTTCTCGAAACTCTAGTGATCTAGTATATATCTTCTCAAGAGCTACTGCAATACTATCTACACCTTCTTTGAATAAGCTAGAATGAATGTTATCTGGGCCAGATGACTTACTAGTATTTAACTCCAATATAAGCCCTTTAATTATTTCCCTGTTTACATTAATGGTATTCAACACTACTTCCCTTGAACTAGAATTATCATCAATTAATCTATCTGGATTCTCTTGTGTAAATACTGAAGAAAAATGATCATTAAGAACATCTACTATTTCCTTATCAGATTCTTTCAAGACCCCTTCATATCTAATAGGCCCAATTTTATCACTGTTAGATTTATTAATTTTATAATAGCTAAAGAATTTTCTTGGATCTTTATTATTATTTTGAGCTAAATTAATTTCTGCCACCCTTTGGGCTCTTCTTACTAATTTTATTTAGCTCATTTCTGGTCGACCTAAAATGATTTAAATTGTCAAAAATACTTTCTCTCTGTTATCTGTGGTATGCCCTTTTCTTCTCAGAAATTTTCCTAGCTATCTCCACCACAATGGCTTCCGAGATTTTTTCCTAATAGCCTTCATTGGAATACAGTCGACCCCCCATATACGCGGGGGATAGGGACCATGAACTTCCCAAACATCGTAATACGCTCTCCATTTATTCAAGAAGTTATGTTTTGTCATGTTCATACACATACCGTACAAAATCAGAACATATTAAATTATTTTATTGTATAATGTTTACTCACCTGGAGATAGTTTTGTTTTGATTGAAGAATGATGATTGATGGATGACTGATGATTGTAGATGATATTGCCTGTGCAGTTCAATGATGATAATATAACTGCACAGGGAAGCTGAGAAGATTCTAATTATCCTCAGAATCCTGCTTAGTAAACACCGGAGGAGAAGGACGAGAAGGAAAAGTTTCTCCAGAGGTGGAGGGTGTAGTTTCAGGTGTAGTTAGGGGTTCAGGCTTTTTACTTGGGGTGAAGAACACTGTAATGGGCAATTGAGATGATTGCTTTTTCATGTTCTTTAGCATGTCCCAGTAAGGGCCCATAGTAAGATCAAGGCTATTTTGTGCCTTCATGGAACAAACCATGTGAGGGCCCCACGATTCCAAATCTGCCTGAACACTATTAATTCTTCTCTGAAGATCGACTAGCCTCTCTAACGTAAGCCCAACTTCAGCTTGAACTTACTCATCTTCTTCCGTATTGATCATGGTTAATTCAACCAAGTCATCATCATTTAATGGGGCAGTGTGTTCATCTATGAGGGTTTCAAACTCACTTACGTTTTACGACTATGTACGGATGTCTGGAAATGGCACAAATTTGGAATTTTAAGGGCCCCCCCCCCCCCAATTTTCCGCAGATAGTTGAAGGCACGGATGACAAACCGCGAATAGCCGAGGGTTGACTGTAAACTATTCCTGGACTATGTTTAGTATACTCTTAAAAGTGTCCCACATCTCATAAGTATTCTTTCCCCTGAATTCTATATCCCACTTAATATGATTTAGCAAGTCTGTAATTTATTGAAATCTCCCCTATAAAAATTTGGAGTTTTTGTGGAGTTTGTTGATGTTTTACCTTTCACTATTCCCAAGTTAAAATGAACCATCACTATTTCCCAATGCTTTCCAAACAGTCAATTCCTCAACCAAGTGATCATCATTTGAAAGAACCAGATATAAGATATTGGTACCCCTTGTTGGCTTATTAACAAATTGAGTCAAAAAATTATCCTCAAGGCATTCTATAAACTTACAACTTGCTCTATCCCTTCCTATCATATGTTCCCAATCCACAGAATTTAAATTAAAGTCCCCAAGAATAACTGTATCTACTTCACATCCTTTCCTTATTTTCCTGATCATTTAGCTCATCAATACAGTCTGTCTGTACGGGTGGTCTGTAAAAGGGCTCCCAAGTGTATTATGCTATTTTTACTGATCTTAATATCTATCCACAGTGACTTAACTTCTTCTTGCTTTATAGGATTACAGTAAACCTTCAATATAACGAATCTCAATATAACGAATTTTAGAAATAACAAACCAAATTTCATTAAATCCGATGTTGTCCACTTAACTTTATTAGTGATTACATACGTATTATATATCCATGCAATGCAGTCTTTATTTACATATTTATGTATACAGATTAACGACTGAACCATCGTTATTTCCATCGCTTTTAATGACCATTAGGTTTAATAAACTTTCGGCTTTAATGAATGACTCCCCCCCCCATATAGTTTGTTATATCAAGGGTTTACTGTATTTAGATTTGAAGTGCTATTTCTGATATAAATAATCAACCCACCACCCGTCCTAATTATTGTTAATTATTGATAATTTTCCCATTGCTACATTAATTAATAACTAGATAGTGTAAAGATTTTTATTATATGTTTTGTTGTATAATCAAAGATTATTTTTGCAATTCTTGTTTAAGTCCTTCAACCACCAAAGCCTAATTAAATAAGACCAATCCTGGCCAACCATCACATTGTCATTAAATTTATTTTCATTAACCCATGATTCTATTACACATATTATATCTATATCTTCATCAATATCCTATCTCTCTCCTTTGAATAATGTATATATCATAACCCTATAATTCAAATTCACTGACATTGTCATTAAATTTATTTTCATTAACCCATGATTCTATTACACATATTATATCTATATCTTCATCAATAATATAACTAAATAACTCATCTTTCTTATTTCTAAGACTGCGAGCATTGGTATAAAGACAACTCAGCCCTCCTATCCCTGAAGCACCTCTTTTAGAATGTATACCTTCCACTCTATCTCCTCTTTCCTTTCCCTGCCCCCCTTTCCCCTGTACTCTTATATTTCCTTGACCACTATCAGTAACTAGTTTCCCGCCTGCAAATTGAACCATACACGGGAATGGGTCAAACATAAGAAACATGACAGAGAATGAGATGAATAAGTTACAAATTATTGAAAATAAGGTATACCAAGATACTGGGTGCACAAAGTTATGCAGCAATTAGTACTTTAAGAGGAAAAATCGGAGCATCCTAGATGAAGAGACGAATATTTGAAGGACAAATAAGATATATAAAAAGTATTTATGAAGGTAAGAATGATCTAATGCAAAGAATTCTTGATATAATTTCTAAGGATAATAAAAACAAATGGATAAATAATATTAAAAATTATATTAAAGAATTAGGATTAATCTAGAAATGATAAAAAAAAATGAAATATGAAGATATTGCAAAAAAATTTAAAGAATGGGATTCACAATTATGGAAGAGACCTTGCAAATAAAAATTCATCATATATATATACTAAAACTTTAAGAAAGAAATAAAAGAGGAGACAATTTATGACAATAGACCATCATCAATAATATACTATAGAGCTAGGGCAAATTGTCTACCATCGCATGACAGAAATAAATTGCAAAATAGTTGTGAGGAATGTGAGCTGTGTGGAGGAAAGGAAGAAAATCTCAGTCACTTCCTCTTAGAATGCAATGCTCTCAAAGATGAAAGAAAGTACCTTAAAATACAAGACCCAATAAATATCACAAACCTAGAAAAGATTGGAAAAATACTATTTGCTAAAAGAAATCATGAATTAAAAAAAGAAACTGTTTATAGAATGTGGAAGAGTCAACAAAGGCAGCTAAAAGAAAAAGGCCTGCAACGTAACATATTTTAACTACAAAGAATGAATCCCAGATAAAAGGGATAAACCTGAAACCGAATGTGTTCATGCTTGGAAGTCACAATGACCAGGATGACACCGGATAGTATTGTTGTTGTTCCTCTTTATTTGTGGAGGGGTTCACTCCTCTTGCATGGAGTATCTCTTCCCACCAAGCCAGTAACTTCTAATTTTTTTCTATCTTGACTTTAAGAAGTAGATTTGGTTTGTTTTGCATAGATTTGGATTTTAAAACAGAGCAGTATTAATACTAAAGTTATCTAATAGAGAGTTATACACTACACAGTTTGTTGCACTGTATAATCTTATTAATTGAAATTAGTTATGGATCTATATTTGTAATTAGAAGATCAATTATTATTGATTTGAGCTTTCAATGCCCAATCTTATTGATTTGGCTTTAAGTGTAAAATCTTAATGATTTTTTCTTTTAGAGGATGAGTACCTGTGTAAATAATGTTTAAGCGAGATCATAAAGTAATTTTAGGCTGTACCTGCTTTCAAATGCTAGTTAAAAGTGATGGCTATAGTTAGTAAATTAAAGACCAACACCAATCTTCACCCATAGGGCTTTGGAAAAGAAGTGGAACCTTGTTAGTATCTTTAATATTTGGGCTTAAGTGTGTTCTTAGCCAAATTTAGGTAACAGTAATATTTATATAGGTAGTTATAGACAGCTTAAATTAATTGATCAGGTAGTTAAATTAATTAATCAATCAAACATTGTTTATAGATATTAAGTTATTTATGGGTATGGCAATAATCCAAGAGGTACATAGTACCTATTTTAGTAATATAGCTGTTATTTTTAAATGTAAAGGAGACAAAAGCAGTTGTTTAAAATGAGTTTTATAATTTTGATAGTTTTCTGGTAGAGGCGAGAAATTTAAGAAGAATTTTTTTAATCTTTTCTTGGATGTGTGAGCTGAAGCCACCTCCTCCCAATAGAATTTTAAGAGTTATATTTTTAATATTAAGAGAGCTTAGATTGTGTTTCATTTTTTGTTTTTTTATATTGTAAGCCTGACAGTCTAATAAATAATGTTTTACTGTTCCAGGCAAATTACATTGGTCACAGTTTGATGAATCTATTAATTTAATTTTGTTTAGATGGTAATTTAAGCCTACATGCCCTGATCTTGGTCTAACAAGTGCTGTTTCAAGTCTCCTAGGTCTATCAAAAGACCATGGCCAATGATTGAATTTGTTTTTTATTTCACCATATTTAGAAGTTACAGATCTTTCCCATATAGAAGAGTATTCTTTTAGTATCTTTTCTTTTAATAAATTTAAAATTTCACTTTTACAGAATGGAGTTGTTTCTATATTATTAAAGTTGTGTGAAGTTTTAGCCAGTAAATCTGCTTTTTCATTTCCTACAATCCCTATATGAGAGGGTATCCACTGAAAATATATTTTATGATTATTACTCTGAAGAGAGTGCCACAGAGATACTATTTCAGTAACTAGATTAGAATATGTTTGGTTTGTCTTATGTTCTTCTAATATATAAAGGCTAGATTGCAATGCCAAAGTGCATTTTTAATGGCAAATAGTTCCATGAAAAGTACAGTATGATCTCCATCCAATTTCCAAGAGTAGCACTGACCAGAGTTTTGAATAAAGATTGCAGATGAACATGAGTATTTATCATTTAAGAGTACTTTAGATCCATCAGTAAATATTTTTTTAAATCTAATGAAATTAATATTTTACTAGCACTCGGCATTGATTTTGAGTAAGTTAATGGTAAATTTGATTGTATAGATAGTTTCATAATTTCCCATGGGGGTATATTATTAATGGAAGATTCTCTATATATAAAGTGGTCCAGGCCAAATTTATTACATAATTTGATAGTTCTATAATAATAAGGTATTTTATTGTTGGTAGTCCACATAACTTCAGTGACAGCTTCTTTGTAGGAATTAAAGTTTTCATTCAAAATATGATTGCTTGGTGATGATAGTATTTTTATAAAGTATTTGATGCGATGCTGGCAAAGTCTCTTTGAAACTGAAGTGGTAGCATACATGTTTCACCATAAAGAGAGGTAATGGGAGAAGACCTCATTGCCCCGATACTAATTCTAATCCCAGCATTGAAAATAACATCTAGTTTCTTTTTTACAGAATGGCAGGCAGAGTCATATACTTCACATCCATATTGTATCTTACTGATGATATATGCCTTAAGAAATATAAGTAGTGACTTTCGATCACTCCACAGGATAGTTTACTGAGAGATTTAAGTATATTCCATGCGTTTTTGGCAGTTTAAGACAAGGTAATTTATATGATATTTCCAGGTTAAGTGAGGATCATCAAAGAAGAGACCTAAGAACTTATTTTCTTTAACATCGTTTATTCTTTGGTTATTAATTGATATAGTTGGTGCTCTGAATATTCTTTTATTTGAAAAATGCATTAGTTTGTTTTCTCAATATTAATTGTAGTTCCCCATGTATCACAAAAGTCTTTTATTTTATTAACTGCCCTCTGAAGATTTATTTCAGCTTCCTGTAGGGTATTCCCACTGGTATATATTGCCTGATCATATGCAAAACAAGATATATTGCAATTTACTAGATGAGGAATGTTATTATTGAAAATTGTATATAGAATAGGTGACAATACTGAACATTGTGGTATTCCTCTAACAAAACTAAAGCTATCAGATAAGAATTCCCCAATGGAAATTTTAAATAAGTGGTTTTCTAGATAATTGACTAAAATAGCAAATAATCTTCCTGATATAGCAGATTCTGCAAGTTTGTACATTACTATTAAAGCCTGATGTGGCACCAGATCAAATGCTTTTTTAGTTTTCGGTTTATTCTAATAAACTTTCTAATTTCAGTAGTTGGTCAATTGAGCTATGTATCTTATGAAAACCAAATTGGAAGGGTTTTATTATATTATTTTTTTCAAGATACCAATAAAGTCTATTACAAAGCATTTTCCCAAAATAGAGAGTAAAGAGATTAGTCTATATGAACCTGAATTTGCAGGATCTTGATCAGGTTTTTTTATGGGTATCAATAATGTTTCTTTCCATGAATGAATTTGTGAAAGGACTGTGTGAGGAGTTAGGATTGGTGTTTGTAGATGTCTGGGGTGGGTTTTATGGGAATAGGAGGTTGTATGCGATGGATGGGCTCCATCTTAGTCGGGCAGGTGTTGAGGTTCTATGGGGGGAGCTGGATAGTGTGATTAGGTCCTTACAGGTGGGAAACTAGAAGCTGTTAGAGGTAAGGGAATAACAGGAATAGAGGGCAGGTGTAGGAAATGGAAGGGATGCAGAGATAGAGGAATAGCTAGGGGGGAGGGCATACTGATGCATTATAGGGGGACTAATGCACAGGGGAATGAGCAGATAACTAGGAATAAAAAAGCACATGCAATGAAGATGGGAATAATAAAAAAACCTTAAAAATATACTACACAAATGGTCAGGGTATAAGGAATAAAATAGATCTCTTAAGAGCGTTAGCGAGTGAAGAGAATATGGATATAATTGCGATAACAGAGTCATGGCTTGATTTGGCAGGTAATCACTTTAAACCTGAGGTTGAGATTGAGGGCTTTAACATATTCCATACAGATAGGAATAGGAAGAGAGGAGGAGCAGTTATTATTTATATTAAAGATAATCTCCAGTGTTGTGTAAAGAGTACAATTAAATTAGATGATAACACAGAGTCATTATGGCTAAATGTAAAGGAAGGTAAAAACAAGCTTGTCATATGATTATTATACAGACCACCAAATCTTAGTAAGGAAGCTTCAAATCTTCTGTGGCAGGAGATAGAACGGGCATGTAGAAGTAAGCATGTGTGTATAATGGGCGATTTTAATTACAGAAATATAGACTGGGAAGCTCTTGTGGGTGATCAGGAATTTTTTAATGTTGTCCAAGATAATTTTCTTAAGCAGATTATTAATGAACCCATTAGAGGTAATAATATACTGGATTTAGTTCTGACAAATAGGGAAGAAGTTATTAAGGATACTGAGATTGGAGGAAATTTGGGTAATAGTGACCATTGTGAAATTAGATTCAAGATGAAATGGAATGGTATTGATAGTAGCATGAACAATGTTAAAATTCCTGACTTTAGAAGAGCAAATTATAATGGGCTAAGGACTTACCTGGAGGCAGTTGTACAGAAACCAGGCAATGAAATCAATTCAGCAATAGATTCAATGATATCAGTTAGTGGAGACAATAATCACCAGGAGGAAGAGATTACAATTGAAGAGGAGTATGAAAGAATAATTGAGCAATTAATTACAGGTCAGATGATTAACATTCCATATAAGGAGATTAGGACTAAAAATAATGACCCAAAATGGATGACAGATATAATTAAGCATTAGATTGGCATTAAAAAGGGCATTTATAGGAAAATAAAAAATGGAGAGGATCACTTAAGGCAGAGATATAATGAAGTAGCAAGAGATGTTAAAAAGTTAGTTAGAGTAGCAAGGAGAAATTAGGAAATTAAAGTGGCAAATAGGGCAAAGGAAGATCCTAAAAGTTTTTATCAATTATACAAAACTAAGGTTAGAGATAAAATAGGCCCACTTATAGATTCCAATGGAGAATTAGTGAGTGATAGGGACTCAATGGCTGGAATGCTAAATGACTTTTTTCTCTCAGTATTTACACAAGAGGATACTCTAAATATATCTGAGGTGTCAATGATCTTTCAGGGTAATGATGAAGAGAAATTAAAGGATATCTTGATCATAAAGGAGATAGTGACAAAGGAAATTGATAAAATCAAAAGTAGTAAAGCACCCGGTCCTGATGAGGTCTTTCCTAGAATTTTGAAAGAATGTAAGGATGTGTTAAGTGAGCCCCTAGCATGCATCTTTAGAAAATCATTGGAGAGTGGCATTGTGCCAGTGGCATGGAAGAAAGCCAATGTGATACCTATATTTAAGAAAGGGGATAAAACATATATGTCTAATTACAGACCAGTAAGTTTGACATCAGTGGTAGGGAAAATGATGGAATCTATTATAGCAAGGAATATTAGAGATCACTTGGATAATCATAAGTTGATAAAAGAATCACAGCATAGCTTTAGTAAGGGTAAATCCTGCCTGACTAATTTGCTGTCTTTTTATAGTAAGGTGTATGAAGCAGCAGATAATGATGAAAACTATGATATTTTATACTTGGACTTTAGTAAGACTTTTGACCGAGTGCCACACTTACGGCTTATGAGCAAAGTTAAAGCACACAGGATCGATGGCAGTATATTTAGGTGGATTCAGTCATGGCTTGCTATTCTTAATTTATATTAATGATCTTGACATATGTATAAGTAGTGACCTGAGTAAATTTGCTGGTGATACTAAGCTAGGTAGGGCTGATTCTGATGCTGTTGTAATGCAGGAGGAATTGACCATTCTGTCCAATTGGGCCGAGAAATGGCAAATGAAGTTTAACATAGACAAATGTAGTGTACTTAGTATAGGTAGAAATAATCCATTGAATAGTTATAATTTAAATGGGAGAATTTTAGGGAGGACCGATTATGAGAGGGACTTGGGTATTTTGGTAAGTTCAGACCTTCGTCCTAGAAAGCAATGTCTAAATGCTAAGAATAAAGCTAATAGGATATTGGGATTCATTAGGAGGAGTGTAAGCAATAAGAGTACTGAAGTCATTCTAAAACTGTATCTGGCGCTAGTTAGGCCTCATCTAGACTATGCAGTACAATTTTGGTCACCATATTATAGGAAGGATATTGATTTGCTTGAGTCTGTGCAGAGAAGGATGACAAAGATGATTGGTGGGCTAAGGAACTTACCTTATGGTGAAAGGCTCAGAAAACTAAATCTACATACATTGGAAAGGAGAAGAGTCAGAGGGGAATTGATTGAAGTCTTCAAATGGGTAAAAGGATATAATAAAGGGGATCTGGGTAAGGTTCTTATACTTAGTAAACATGACAGGACACATAGGAATGGGTTTAAGCTTGATAAGTATAGGTTTAGGAAGGAGATTGGGAGGAATTGGTTTACAAATCGTGTGGTAGATGAATGGAATAGGCTCACTAGACATGTGATAGAAGCCTCCTCTCTGGGTAGTTTTAAGAATAGATTAGATAAAAAAATATGGATGAAGCTGCTAGATGGGACTGACTTTTTTATGTACATATGTATATATTTTTCTAAGGAGTGGGGAGATTATATTTTCGGTTGCATGAATGGACATAATCCTCTGGATGCATTTTATGTATATTGTAGATTAGATCTGACGAACTCCTGTAAAGGGTGACAATGTTGATGACTTTTCTCTGGTAAGAAATCTTTTGTGTGTTGACTGGAACAGGAGCTGCCAAGTGTAGGCCATGAATGGTCTTTTGCAGTCTCCTTCTTTTCTTATGATCTTATACCCCCATCCCTTCTATCTTTATCTATTCTAAAAATTGTATAGTTAATGAAATTAATATTTGATTCGATAGCCCACCATTTCTCACATATATAAGACAAGTGGGGTTTGTTAGTGTATAAATAAACTTTGAATTCTGATAAGTGGGAGAATATGCTCTGGCAGTTCCATTGTAGAATTTTTATGTTCTTCATTTTATTATCCATTTTATTTTTATTTTTTATTTATAGATTCAGTTTGATTAGTAACAGGTCTTTTATTAGAAGATTTAATTAAATTTAGATTATTAGTTTTTTTATTTTTCTCAGGTTCAGAATTTAAAGGTTTTTTACTTTGAGGATTACCAGCATTATTTGCTTCAACGACAGAAGACTTTTGTCTTTTTTTATCAACACCTGCATTTTTAGGAAATATAGTAAAGAAGTTTATTTTCTTTAGCTAGTGGGTTACTTGTGTCTTGTTGGGCACTTTAATCCTGATTATCAACATTAATAGGTATTTTCTTTCTTTTTATTTCCTTTTTCACCTGGTATTGGTTGGGTTTTTTTATTAGGTGTTAGATTAACAGATTGAGAATATATAGCTTCTCATTGCAATCAGAAGAAAGTTGTAAATAGTAGTATCATTTGCAGTATTTTGATACGTGACTGGTTTGGGGCAGGTCAATAAGGAACGCATTTAAATTAATCTGAGGATTAGGATTAATATCATAACTGATATTTGATCTTTTTGCTATTGTTTCAATTTTCCTGGCTTCCCTGTATACTCTGCATCCTTTAAAGGTTGAGACATGATTTAAATTGCAATTTCAAGGTTTCTCTTGGGCAGTCTTTAGCTGAGTAGTTATTGCTACATATAAGGCATTTTACTTTTGATCTAAAGGAATTTAGAGTATGTCCATATTTCTGGAATTTAAAACATTGTATTGGTTGTGGAATGTAATCATTTACAAAGAAGTTAATGTACAATATTTTAATTATTGTTGGCTTATTTTCAACAGAAAAGTCAATTTTAATGAATCGTATTGGAAACTTATCATTCTTGATTCTCTTATTAATACGAGACATTGAAAATATAGGATAGCCTTTAGATATTAATTCATTTTTTATTTCAACAACATTTTCATTTAAAGCAATTGGGCCAATAACCCCATAGGATTTTGGAACACCTGACAATAATTTGCATTACTTTCCATTCACCTAGTGGAATACCTGCACTGTCCAAGAAGATATCTTTAATCTTAGTATTAGTACTGATAATACAATTTTTTGTACAGCCGGTAAAAGTTACAGTAAATATGTAGATTGGCAGCTCTGCCAAAAAAGTAGATTTTTGTTTGTTTATATTTCGTTCACCCCTGCCTGAATATTCATGTGCGTTTGAATCCAATTTGAAATATACCCATTCACTTCTGTAAATGTTAGAACATTATTCTATAAACAATTATGATATACTGGGGGACTGTGCCCCCCAGACCCCAATTGATTTAAACTCAGGATTATTGTAGGGTGGTCGAACCATTGTATTTACCCCCACACGAGCCATCCCCTTAAATTTACTCAAAAAATGTAAAACATAATGCAACATGGACGAAATAGTTTACATCCCATCGTTTGAGCCGCCAATCTACATATTTACTGTCATTGAATTTATCCTCTTTATTTACAGGAGATATTAAATATTTAAAGGTAAATATGTAGACGAGCGGCCCGGCCAATAAGATTTACTATTTTGTCTGTGTTCCCAAATATTTCACGTTTTTTGAGTACATTTATAGGGGACGGCTCATGGGGGGTTAAACACGATGTGTGAGCCGCACCGTGATTATCCTGAGTGTCATTAAATTGGGGGGGGGGGTCTGGGGGGCACAGCCCCCCAGTATATAATCCTAATTTTTATAATGTTCTGACATTTACAGAGGTGAATGCTTTAACTACATCATGTCAGCGCCTTTAATCATTTTGCGAATTATAATAGGGGTTGGGGGTGGGGTATGAGGTCAGAAATGATGGGTGAACGATAATATTTACACAAAAAAAAATTTTTCCGGCCAGGCCGCTTGTCTACATGTTTACCTATTTAAATTCCAGGTCTTCGACTGACCTTCGAACAGGTAGCACGTGTTTCGTAGAGCTCTCAGAATATTTTGATTATTTGATATACTTTGGTGTGTGACATAAACATAAATATTAAGTTATAAAATCATATATTTGGTTAATATAACAAAGTTAAATTGTGGTTATTTTGTATAAATTGTGGTTATTTTGTTTTGGTGAGAAAGTGACTTTTGTTTACTTCGGGGCCATCTTGATTAGCAGGTTTTAAACTTGCGCGCACAAATTGGGGTCAAATTCTTGTTGTTTGTAAGTTTTTGTTTCTATTATTGTTCTTGTTTAAGTATGGCTGACTGTTTGGATGTAGAGAGTATGCCTTTTGAAAGTAGTGTGTATGTAGTGTGCGATGTCTGTGGTGTAGAGAGGAGAGTGAATGTGTCTGAGTGCCGTGTATGTGCTTTGACTGAGGAGGTGAGTCGATTACGTGCGGAATGCTTGAGACTGAACGATTTAGTGTCTGAAGTGAGAAGAGATGCAAGTGTACGTTTGAAGAGTCAGATTGGGACCAGGAGGGAGGAAGTTAGGCCTAGAACAGGGACTGGAGAGAAAGCAGTAAGTGAAGTAAGTGATGATGAGTGGTGGGTGAAAGTGAACAAAATAGATAAGTTAGGACAGGTTAGGTGTGTGAATGAGAGGGACATGGAACCTGTTAGGCTAACTAACAGATTTGATGCCCTGAGAGAGAAAGAATTTGAAAGAGATTTGCCTGGTGTGGCCGTGCCTGAAAGTAGAATAGGAGGTCGAATGAGTGAGAGCAGGAGGGAGGGTAATACTAGGCCTAGAGAGAATAGGAGAATGACTGAGGTGATTGTGATGGGTGACTCTCAGATTAGGTATTTAGATAGGAAGTTGAATGAAAGTAAATGGAAGGGAGTGAGAGTTTGTCTGCCGGGTGCTGGTGTAAATGATGTGTGTGAGAGGTATGATAGGTTGGTGTCTGGGTGTGAGAGGGAAGCAGTTGTGATTACACATGTCGGAGTAAACGATGTAAAGAAGGTGGGTACTTGTGAGTTACGACAGCGGTATAAAAGGCTGATTGAAAGGATGTGTGAAAGTAGAGTAAAAGGCGTTGTTTCAGGTGTGCTTCCCAGAATGGATGTGGGGATGGAATGGTTGTCTCGTGCAATGGGGTTGAATGAATATGTGAAAGGTTTGTGCGAGGAGTCAGGATTGGTATTTGTAGATGTTTGGAGTGGGTTTTATGGGAATAAGGGTTTGTATGCGATGGATGGACTCCATCTGAGCCGAGATGGGGTTGAGGTTTTGTGGCGGGAATTAGATAGTGTTATTAGGTCTTTAGAGGCGGGAAACTAGGTTTTGATAGTGGTCAGGGAAATTTAATGGCTCAAAGTGAGGCAGGGAAAGGAAGCAAACACAGATTTGTAGAAGGTAGGCAGGCTAATGGAAGTGCTTTAGGGTTAAACTACTTGAGTAGTGAAAGTGGTCAGGGAAATACAAGAGTACAGGGTCGGGGAAAGAGAGAAAGGAGATGCAGAGGAGATAGGCCCTCAGGTGCTTCAGGGATAGGTGGGCTGAGTTGTCTTTACACAAATGCTCGTAGTCTTAGAAATAAGAAGGATGAATTATTTAGTTATATCATTCATGAAGATATAGATATAATATGTATAGTTGAATCATGGGTTAATGAAAATATATTTAATGATAATGTCAGTGAATTTGAACTAGAGGGTTATACTATGTACATTAGTCAAAGGAGAGATAGGACTGGTGGTGGGTTGATTATTTATATCAGAAATAGCATTTCTTCAAATCTAAATAACTCTATAAAGCAAGGAGAAGGTGAATCATTATGGATAGATATTAAGGTTGGTAAAAATAGGAAAATACACTTGGGAGCTTTTTATAGACCACCAGGACAGACTGATTGTATCGATGAGTTAATGATTAGGGAAATAAGTAAAGGATGCAAAGAAGATACAGTTATTCTTGGTGACTTTAATTTAACTTCTGTAGACTGGGAAAATATGATAGGAAGAGATAGAGCAAGTTGTAAGTTTATGGAGTGTTTTGAGGATAACTTTTTGATCTAATTTGTTAATAAGCCAACAAGGGGTGCCAATATATTAGATCTAATTCTTTCAAATGATGATCACTTAGTTCAAGGATTGAGTGTAGGGGAATCATTGGGAAACAGTGATCATCAGATGGTTCGGTTTAATTTGCAAATAGTTAAGGGTAGAACAACGACAAACTCCACGAAAATTCCAAATTTTTATAGGGGAGATTACGATAAATTACGCAGCATGCTAAATCAGATTAGGTGGGATATAGAATTCCATGGAAAGAATACTTATGAGATGTGGGATATTTTTAAGACTATATTAAACATGGTTCAGGAACAGTGTATTCCGATGAAGTCTATTAGGAAGAAATGTAGGAAACCATTATGGTGGAACCAAGAAATAGCTAATAAAGTTTCAGAGAAAAAAAGGGCATACCAGAGATTACAAAGTGAGAGTAGTTTAGATAATTTAAACCATTATAGGTCAACCAGAAATGAACTAAATAAGATTATTAAGAAGACCAAAAGGACAGCAGAAATTAATTTAGCTAAAAATAATAATAAAGATCCTAAAAAATTCTTTAGCTATTATAGAATGAATAATCAATCTAACAGTGATAAAATAGGGCCTATTAAATATGAAGGGGTTTTGAAAGAATCTGATGAGGAAATAGTAGAGGTCCTTAATGATCATTTTGCTTCAGTATTCACAGAAGAGAAACCAGTTAGATTAATTGATGATAATTCTAGGTCAAGGGAAGTAGTGATAAATTCTATTAATATAGACAGAGAAGAAATTAAAGGGCTTATAATTCAGTTAAATACTAGTAAGGCATCTGGCCCTGACAACATTCATTCTAGGATAACATAAACATAACATAATTACACGGATGACAAAAGCCACAAGGGCCTATCAAAGGTCATCCGCCTCCGTCAAAACCCACCCACAAAAAGCACCATCACCAGGGGAAGACAAAATCAAAGTCCCCCACAATATAATATAACGGATGACAAAAGCCACAAGGGCTCATCATAGGTCATCCGAGTCAAGCGGCCTCTTTTTCAAGGCACCCATACTCCCAGGAAAACTACATCCAGAGGATTGCATCCAGAAACAAGGGTATCACCAATCAAGGCTTGTCAAGAACTAAATCATGCAGCTATAGATATATACAAACAATATTAATATATACAAAACTTAGGAACCATCACAACCTTCCCTTCCCATAAACTCATCCAACCTACTCTTAAATACATTTAGATTTGGACTACCTACTACCCTCTGCGGCAATTTGTTCCAGAAGTCTACCACTCTATTGGTGAAAAAATATTTTCTTAAATCCAACCTACACCCTTGCTTTTTAATTTTCAAGTGATGACCTCTAGTCCGATTTCCATCATCTAACTCAAAAAACTTGCTAATATCCAATTTATCTATCCCGGAAAAAATTTTAAACAGCTCAATCATATCCCCTCTCACACACCTCCTTTCGAACGAGAACATATTTAATACCCTCAGTCTATCTTCATATTCAAGGTGCCTCAGGGAAGGAATAATCTTTGTTGCCCTCCGTTGCACTGACTCAAGAAGGTTAATATCGTGTCTAAAATGTGGGGACCATGCCTGTATACAGTACTCTAGATGTGGCCTAACATAAGAGTTATAGAGTTTAAGAATAACCTCCTTACTTTTGTAACTGACATTTCTCTTAATAAAACCCAGCACTCTATTTGCCCTATTTCTTGCTTCAATACACTGCTTAGAAAACCTTAATGACTTATCTATTACTACTCCTAGATCTTTCTCATCCTCTACTGAGCTCAGCCAATGCCCATCCATTTCATAGTTAAATTCTCTATTATCTTTTCCCATGTTAATAACTTTGCACTTATCAAGGTTGAAAGTCATTTGCCACTTATGTGCCCAGGATAACAATTTATTTAAGTCCCCCTGCACTTTAAAATTATCATCAATATCTTTAACTACAGCTGCTAATTTGGTATCATCCGCAAAAATTGACACTTTATTATTAACTGCCTCCCCAAGATCGTTTATATAGATGACAAATAATAATGGACCGAGAACTGATCCCTGAGGAACCCCACTGATAACATCCCTCCACTCTGACTTTACACCATTTAGCACTACCCTTTGCTTCCTGTCTTTCAGCCACTCAGCTATCCAATTTGAAACACCCCCACATATCCCAATCATTTTTAATTTATGAACTAGTCTCCTGTGTGGTACCTTATCAAATGCTTTACTAAAATCTAAGTAAATTATATCTACATTCTCTCCCTTATCTACTTGATCTGTTACAAACTCCAGAAAGTCTAGTAAGTCAGTCAAACATGATCTACCTGATCTAAACCCATGCTGAGCATCGCTGATTAACCCCTCCCTCTCTAGATGTTGGCAAATCCCTTTTTTAACTATTTTCTCAAGAATTTTACAGACTACAGGTGTAGAAAGTATTGCAGTAGCTCTCGAGAAGATATTTATTAGATCACTAGAGTCTGGAGAAATACCAAATGATTGGAAATTGGCAAATGTAGTGCCAATTTTTAAAAAGGGAAGCAAAGAGGACCCAAATAACTTTAGACCAGTAAGCTTAACTTCTATAGTCTGTAAAATTCTTGAGAAGATGGTTAAGAAGGGAATTTCTGATCATCTAGAGAGTAGCAGGTTAATTAATGATGCTCAGCATGGTTTTAGAAAAGATAGATCGTGTTTAACTAATTTACTGGATTTTATGGATTATGTAACTAAAGAATTAGATAGGGGTGAGAAAGTTGATGTGATCTACTTAGATTTCAGCAAAGCTTTTGATAAGGTTCCACATAGAAGACTAGTTCATAAATTAAAGCTGCATGGGATATGTGGGAACGTTTTAAATTGGATAACTGAATGGCTGAAAAATAGGAAACAGAGAGTTGTACTGAATGGAGTGAGGTCAGAGTGGAGGAATGTTATTAGTGGCGTACCTCAGGGATCAGTTTTAGGCCCTTTATTATTTATAATCTATGTAAATGATCTTGGGCAAGGTGTAAATTGCAAAGTGTCAATTTTTGCTGATGACACTAAATTGGCAGCTGTAGTCAAAGAGGTTGAGGGTAGCTTTAAAGTGCAGGGTGACTTAGATAAGCTGTTAGCTTGGGCTCAGAAGTGGCAGATGACTTTTAACCTTAATAAATGCAAAGTTATTAACATGGGGAGAGATAATAGGGAATTTAGCTATGAGATGGATGGATATTGGCTTAATTCAGTTGAAGATGAGAAAGACTTAGGAGTGGTAGTAGATAGGTCACTGAAATTTTCAAAGCAGTGTATTGAGGCAAAAAATAGAGCAAATAGGGTGCTAGGTTACATTAAAAGAAACGTTAGCTACAAGAGTAAGGAGGTCATCCTTAAACTATACAACTCTTATGTCAGGCCACATTTAGAGTACTGTATACAGGCATGGTCACCACATTTTAGACATGATATAAACTTATTAGAGTCAGTACAAAGGAGGGCAACAAAAATAATACCATCCCTGAAGCACCTTCAATATGAAGATAGACTGAGGGTATTAAATATGTTTTCATTTGAAAGAAGGTGTGTGAGGGGAGATATGATTGAGCTTTTTAAAATCTTTTCTGGGATGGATAAATTAGATTTCAGCAAGTTATTTGAGTTAGAAGGTAGTAATAGAACTAGAGGCCACCACTTAAAGATTAAAAATCAGAGGTGCAGACTGGATGTTAGAAAATATTTTTTCACTAACAGAGTGGTGGATTATTGGAATAGTTTGCCACCTGAGACTGTAGACAGCCCAAACTTGAATGTTTTCAAGCGCAGATTGGATGATTATATGGGGATGGAGGGTTAATTTCTTACTTTTTGGTATGTGGATATGTTTCTTGACTCATTCCTGTGGATGCAGTTTCTTTTTATTGTATATTTTGGGGGATTTTGATTTTGTTTTTGACAGACTCCTATGGAGGCTTTAAATTATATATTGTAGATGCATGGTTGGACATTCCTATGGATTGTTAAATTGTATATTGTAGCTGCATGATCTGACAAAATCCTATGGATGCATTATATGGGTGGGATTTGATGGACACGGATGACCTTTGATAGGCCCTTGTGGCTTTTGTCATCCGTTAAATTATGTTATGTTATGTTATGTCTATATTATCAGGTGGGAACCCATCCGGGTCATCCTCCATTTTGGAGGGGGGGGCTTACTGGTGACCAATAGGTCTGTATGTCCTCCTATTTATAAAGCGCAGCAAACCTTAATTACTATTAATATAAAAATAAAAACTTTCATTAATTAGTGGAATAATGTTAGTTATCCAGAACTAATTACAGATCCGTCACTCTTTCAGCTTCCACCGGATAGTATTTAATATGATCATAATTAAATAAGTGCTACAGTCTCCTTAAACAGAAATGATAAAAAACAAATAAATAAATACAAAAGAAGTGCCAATACAAAGGCAATACTTCAAACTGAACTGAACTGAAAAAGCATCATCATCAAGACTCTTCAAAATCCAAATCAATCGTAATATACAATAATAAACGGCATTCACAGGTTTGGGGTTTTGACGAAGGAGGATGACCTTTGATAGACCCTTGTGGCTTTTGTCATCCGTGAAATTATGTTATGTTATATTATGTTATGTGAATGAGTCCAGAATACCCCCCCCCCCCAAAGTTAATCCTTCCCATAGAATCATCTAAACTGCGTTTGAATGCATTCAAGTTTGGACTGTCTACTGTCTCAGATTGCAAACTATTCCAGTAAACCGAACCTAACGTCTCCGGGTTTTTTAAGCTAGCCTTACTTAACCTATGCCTTTTTTTAGGCTAAATCATTACAATTGTTTTTTTTTTAATCGTTTTAATTTAACAAAAAACAACTTTGGGGAGGAATTTGGCCAAAAAAGGTCTCTAAATAAAAAAAACATCATTTTTAAGCGAAACTATAAAGTAGAGGCTAGTCACTTTAAAATTTGATATATATATATATATATATATATATATATATATATATATATATATATATATATATATATATATATATATATATATATATATATATATATATATATATATATATATATATATATATATATATTGGCGGCAATAGCCTAAATTAGGCGGCACTATCGTCTTTTTAATTTTGATAAACATGCTAGCGGCTCTGCACGTTTATCGAAATAATAAAAACGATAGTGTCGCATACTTTCGACTATTTTTACCAAAAAATTAACATTTTTAGTTACTTTCGAAATGAGAGGCTTCGCCTTTTGACGTCTGGCGTCATAAGGCCTAAATTGTAGCCCAAATTTGTAGCTCAGAAACAGAATCGCCTATAGTGTGCCCCTAAACTGAAGTAATACCAACCTCAGAACTATACAGTCATTTAAAATGAGATTAGATAAACACTTAGCAAATATTGGGTAAACCTGAAGATCGGCGGTGCGACAGATCAAACACAAAATATTTCGCCCCTGTTCCAATATGTTTCATTTTTTTTTAGTAAATTCAGGAGGACTGCTCGTGGGGGAGATATCACTGCGGGGATACCACCTATAATGATCCTTATTTCCAATCAATTGGGGGTTCTGGTGTATAATCATAATTGTTTATACAATAATGTTCTAACGTTTTTATTTCACCAAACGCTCATGAATATTCATGCGTGAGTGAATGAAACATAAACGCAACTGAGTGTTCTTTTGGCTGAAAAAAATACACTTTCGGGCGCACCGCCGATCTTCAGGTTTACCAAATATTGGAATAGTTTAGCATAAGATTTATAAGAAAAAAACAAAAAAACTATAAAATAAAATAATACAAAAAGTATAATTCTTTTTCATGAGTATGTATGTTTATTTTCACATTCGTCTTATTTAATTACTATTCAAATTCGGAACTTGTATTGATAAGCAGAGAAGAAATATTTGTTCTAATAAAGATCTGGTGTCCCCCTGCCACGACAAGCGACCTCTCCTTTCTCGATATATATATATATATATATATATATATATATATATATATATATATATATATATATATATATATATGAAAAAATCTCACAAAGTGCACCTGAGTCAAAGTTATGCAGATACACTCACAAAGAAAAAGTAAAAACGATTCCGAGCGCTCTCGTCTTTATTCTTAAAGACCTTGAAAAGGTGTTTAAATATAAAGACGAAAACGCTCGGAATCGTTTTTATGTGCAAAAGTAATCACCAAAAACACGTGATCTAAGATGCTTGAAATATCCCAAAGGAAAATAATATACACAATAAGCCCAAGCGCTTTCGTTTCAGGGGCAGAAGAACAATGGAATAGAGAAACAGTCAATAAACAGAAAAATGTGACGTCATTCAAACATACTGACGAACAAATGAATAGCCCATCCGCAGAACTACAATATAAAAATCAATTAAACAAATTAAATTTATATTGTAAACAAATATTATTCATGATCCAATTATCTAATTTAAAAAGACCCTCACTTAGATTGAAATTAATGTTATGGGAGAATTTGATTATGGCTGATTCCATTAAATTTCTTTCAATAAAATTGGGCACAAAAATAATGGATTTCGCCTTAGCTCAATCTATTTGATGGTTCAAAGTAGATTAATGAATAAACAGTGCATTTAAAGTTTGCCCCGTTCGACAACAGTACTTATGCTGTTTAATTCTCACATCTAGGCTTTTTGTGGACTGGCCTATGTAAAAACCAAGACAAGATTTGCAGGGAATTTTATAAATCCACCTGTCATCGCCATTTTTGTTATATCAAGTTGACCACCTCCCAGGAACGAACAACAAACGGGTTCTTAAACTAGTGTAGAGGCATGGTATTTAACCACATTTTTTTTGTATTTTGGATTTTCTTTAAGTAATTATAACAAAATTTGACATATTTTCCACGTTCCTTTCGGTCCTTTAAATAATTGAATCATATCTCCCCATTTTGTCAGGGTTGTTTGCTTCGTTAGGTTGGCTGTATCTGGCAGTGGTTTGTTTTGATTGGGGCGACATTTGGTAACGCTGCATCAGCTGAAGGTCTATGCTTGTTTTGTAGGGGTGTTTTAGTTTAGAATTTTAGTTGACTTAAGTATAAGTTAAGTTAAACTGTAGACCATACAGTGCTATTTCAGGTTAGGGTAAATTACATTAAATCATTGTTGTAATATTGGTATAATATATTAATTAAAAGAAAAATAGTGTGGCTGAGCTCAAAGTGACCAAATCTCCAGTCCAAGCTAATTTACTTTGTAATCCTGACCACTCATTTTTGTTTTCCAAATTGTGTGGTTTCTTATTCCTGCCAATTTATTGATATTAATTAAATAGTTAAATCATTGTGTCGGTATCGTTTACATTAATTAGGTTGTGGGTAGTGCAAAATTTAAAATAAATTTAATAGTGATGTATTGACAATTTTTAAATAATATGGTGCTATCTCCTGAGTGAGACCAAGTCGTTATCCTGCCTATAGTTGTGTTTTAACCGGCTTTCCCCTTTCTTCCCCCTCCCCAATTGAGTTAGATTTCGGTGCTGACTGTGTTTATAAGTTACTCATTTTTGCTTCCATAAATTCCCCCTTCTGTTCCTATAAATCCCCCTTTTTTGCTTCATAAATTCCCTTTTTTGCTGCAATTACTTCCCCTTTCTGTTCCCATAAATTCCCTTACCAATTATCATAATTTTTATTGAAGACATCCAAACGGACCTTCATTCATTATAGTCAGCATAAACATTAAATATTAGTAACTTCCTATATTTTAAAGAAGCGATCCTATCAGATCTTTTATTTTTAAACTGTAACTTAATTGTAACATAATGGCGAGCCTCCAAGAACTGTTCAAAAGCGCGGCCGGAACGTACACTATTTTGGCTAGCGAGTTAAATGAATTTTCGAAATCTGTTAAAAATGACTTGAGTGGAAGGATAGACAGTTCTACTGCCAGAACATATCCTACGTGGCTTGCAGAAATGTTTAAGCAAGTTCAAGATGCTCACTTGGAATACCGAGTCCAATCCACAATGGTAGAACTCGCTGAAAATGACCAAATAGTTCTGGCTACTGCCAAAGGAGAATACTCGGCTTTGGCTAGTATAGTTCTAGATTGCCAAGTCGAGTTGGAGAAGGAACAGCTTGCCGTATAACCCCCCCCCCCCCCCACCCCCAAATTCCAGTCAGGCTACCCGAGTTGAAGGTGCCGCCGTTTGATAATAATGATCAAGACCACCTGGCATTTCAGAAGTTTACCTTAGCTTTTGACAATGCTCTGAAGTGCTACACAGACGTCCCTTCAGAACAAAAATTTAGTGTTTCTAAAATCACTGTTAAGGGGAACTAGTCTGACGCTCGTTGCTACCCACACTGAATTTGAAACTGCATGGATCTTACTCAAAAATCATTTCTACAACCCAAACCAGATCATTGATCTTTTATTAGAACCCTTTATAGATACATCTCCGTTGAAAGATCACAAAACAATTTCCGAGTTCATTACAAAGGCAAATTTAAACTTCAAGAGCTTCAATGTTTGAGTGTTTCTAATTTCTCTGAAAATTTAGGCTGTAAACTCCTCAGTAAAATAATCAAAAGAAGATTGCCAGGTTACATTAACCAAGAACTGGTACGACGAACAAGCAGCAACTATCCTTCAGTAGCTGACATTCCAAAACACATTGACGACATTCTCACCATGTTCAAAGCAAAACACCCCAAGTCTGCGGAGGAAGGATCAGGACAAAGAGCCTCGGGTGCTGAGTCTGGATATTACGCCCCAAAAGCAAAAGATGGCACCAAGGTTTAGACTGTTGCATCCATGACTAAGGCACCTGTTTCCTTCTCTGCGGTCATGAGTGTGTCAAGTTCCGCAAGTCAACCTGCTAAAACTAACCCAGTAGTAGCAAAACCTTGCAAGTTTTGCTCAATTGATGAACATCCATCCTCCAAATGCACTAAATATACAAGAATTGAAGGCCAAAAAGCCAGAGCTAGGCAGCAAAATCTATGTGCTAATTGTTTAGTTGAAGGACACATTGAAAGAAAATGTAGCAACCAACCTTTTCCATTTAAATGTAATTTGTGCGGATCCAAAAATCACATACAACGATTTTGTGAAAAATCACAGTCCTTATGACAAAAAAAAATCAGCCAATAGCGTCCACTACCCTGTCCATAGGCTCATTTCAAAAGGTTGCCAATCATGACAACACAGTTCTTAACCCAGTCCTAACTTTATTCGCAAATCATCAACCCGTTAATTTTCTAATAGATTCTAGGGCTCAACTTTCTTTAATTAGAAAAGGTGCTGCGGCAAACACCAGTCAACTGTCACGTACCTTCCACAAGAAACTAAAGTGCTTCAGTTGAACAGTTAAGAATGAATGTTGGGAAACCCGTGCATTGGTTTTGTTTCCTTCATCAAATAAAATACAAACAGATTTCACTATACTGCCTGAACTAGCCATCACGTTGCAGGTTTCGGAATTGAGTCAGCATGTTAAGTCACTTAAGCAACCGTTATTTCCAAGTTTTACTCAGTGTTTAACCGGAGAGTATGATACCATCACTGTTCACGGAATTATCGGAGCTTATTATATCCCTTATCTTCAACCCTTTGAAGTTACCTCCATTGATGGATATCATTTCATTCGCGTCAGCAATGGATTTATTCCATTTAGTAGCCTGACTCCTGTAACATGTGAGGTAGAGGGAAGAACCCTCTGGCATCTACACGCAATTTATTACCTTGTATAAATGGACAAAATAAAAAAAAAGTAGAAAACCAAAGTGGAAGTCTGTTCCGCAAACTAAAGCCTTGTGTAAAACTAAAACTTGTAGAAAATTGAAACTAATGGTAAAGCCTGCAGCAGTAACTTATGCTGTAGCAGTGGTACTCAAAACAGAGCAAGCTCTACAACAATTTTTATCACTGGATACCTACGAAGAAAATTTAGAAAATGCATCCGGAACTGACGTATCCCCAGATGAGTTACAAATCTCATTTGAAAAGAATACCAATAAATATTCTATTGTCATTAATTGGCATGAGGAGATGCGTGACAAAGTCCCCAACAACTATAATCTGTGTTGCTTGTTAGCAAAAAAGGTATATCATTAAAATATCCGAGACAATGTGCATGTAGAGTATACACAAAGTTTTACTGATCAACTCCAAGAAGGTATCATTGAAGAATTGCCCAACAATTTTTTAATTCAAGACCACAAATTTGTACCCCATCGCGGGGTAATCATAAATGATCCCTTGGTCAAAACCAAAAAATTAGAGCAGTTTTTAATTGTAGTCTGCGAGTTGTAAACCCCCTCTGTTAATGACTGTGTTGCTTTCCCTCCTGATCCGATGGCAGATTTGATAGATCTTTTTCTTTATTGTCGTACCAACAAATATTTTGCCATCAGTGATATAAAAAAGGCATATTTGAACATCAAATTAAAAAGAGTGTATGATCGCAATAAATTTTCCTTTGTCTTCCTTGAGGGAGAAAGGTACCATCATTTCAGATATACTGCGATATTTTTCGGTTCGTTCAATCTCCATTTTTTTTTCACAGTGTGCTTAAATTTCACGCAGCGCAGTGTCCAGGCCCTCAATTAGCTAGCTTAATTACTAACAATCTGTATGTAGACAATTACATTCATACTGATAATGAAATCTCGGTTCTGAAAAATACTGCCTATAATGCATCTCAGTACCTTGATCAGGGTGGTTTTCACCTTCGTGATGGTGCACTAATGAACCACAAATCTTAGGTCAGTTACTTTGTGCTGATACAACCGATGATTTAAATCAACCCTTTAAATTACTAGGTCACTTGGTAGACCCTAACACCAACACGCTTCTCACAGGTCAGTGAGTAAAAATGTTGAGGCCACCACTAAACGCGAGGTTTTGTCAAGATTAACCTCCGTGTAGGATCCTACTGATTTAATCGACCCAGCAATGGGTGCGTGCAAATTGTTCATGAGGAAGATATCCCAACAACACGTGACTTTGGAACGAACATCTTTCTACAGAAGTTCTTAATGAATGGAAAACTGCTTGTGCTCAGTTCAATCAATGGCAAATCCCGTCGCAAATTTCTCGTTGTTCTAAAAAGATGATAGCACTTTCGAAATAGATGTCTTTGCAATTGCTTCCAGCTGTCTGCTGGGAATTTTCATATATATATATATATATATATATATATATATATATATATATATATATATATATATATATATATATATATATATATATATATATATATATATATATATATATATATATATATATATATATATATATATATAGTTATAGTTATATCGGGAATGTATCAACTGGCAAAATTTTCTTTCGACATGCGCACGAAAATCCAGGCATCGTCCCATTTGATTTGTGTTCCCGCGTTAACAAGGTTGGTCAAAATTTAAGTATAATTCTTAGTTTGGTTTTCCATCGTTTTGTCAAACTTAAATTAATTATGTGTATTTTGCCAGTTACAAACCCCAAAATTAACCATTATCATAGACATTTCGCTCACCCCAGAACTAATTATCATAGAACTTTCGCTCACCCTAGAACTAATTTATCAAACGCTATATATATATATATATATATATATATATATATATATATATATATATATATATATATATATATATATATATATATATATATATATATATATATATATATATATATATATATATATATATATATATATATATATATATATATATATATATATATATATATATATATATATATATATATATATATATATGTATATATATATATATATATATATATATATATATATATATATATATATATATATATATATATATATATATATATATATATATATATATATATATATATATATATATATATATATATATATATATATATATATATATTATAAATTTCGCATTATTTTCAATATATTGTAATCGGCATATCATCTTTAATTTGTTTACATATTGTATAGTTTCAATTATCAATCGCCAATTCTTCTATTTAATAATTGTATTCACAAACCTCATTACAATTTTCAAGTCCCCCATTAAGTGCATTTTCTATTCATTGATTAATGACGTTGTTTTTTTTCAAAAAACACTATAATTGTCGTACTGCAAGGATTCTTTATTTTGTAATAAAAAGGACCTAAATAACTTAAGCTCCCCCCTCATTATATTACCTCAATTAAGATATTAAAATATTAGATTTCTCAAATATATATATTTTGTTGAAACTTAGAATTAATATCCCTTCTGAAGAACTGCCTCTATTTCATACATTCAATTTGCAATCCCAATTCATTGCTAAAGTAATTTATTACTTTGGATGATGCCAAAGATTACTTAGGCTAATTGCGATTAAAAACGTTCAACTTAATATTAACCACTTTATAAGGCACACACAAACTGCTTTATTGTTTACCCAAACCCGATCGATAAGTTACAAAATTGAGTGAATTTCAGTACGCGCGTAAGCAAGGCGCCACCTAAGAGTCATATCCCCCCCATCCTTCTTTCGTTTTTTTTCTCACACAAATATATATATATATATATATATATATATATATATATATATATATATATATATATATATATATATATATATATATATATATATATATATATATATATATATATATATATATATTAGTGGTAAAGCGACTGTTATGATGGTTAACGTGACTTTAACCACTGCGCTGACGTCCACCCTAGTCACTACCTCAATGGCTTGTCTAGGCAGCACCACTGCCATATTTTCCTCCACGAGTGGCCCCCATTCGAGCATCCTTCCGCAGCAATCCTTCACTCACCAGCGGCCTGCCCTCTCCCCTCCGCCTGCCATTCTTCTCTTAACCTTCGATGCAGAGAACCCCATTTCATGGTTGGAAATGGCCGACGTCATCATGGACAACCACGCCATCCCCGATCAACATAAACGCTTTGCATCGCCCATAAGTTGCCCCTAAGTATCTTTTCTATTTTTAAGCACATCATGCTCGAGGGCGGCAATTTTGGGTCTTGGGAGAAATTGAAAGTGGTATTTAGGGAAGAATTTGGGAGGTCGAAAATCGAGGACCTGCGTATTCTCCTCAACACACAGGAGACGCGTGCTAGGCGTCCCTCGCGTTTCCTGGGGCACCTCAAGAGCTTAGCTCACGGTAAGGTTGCACAGTTGGAGCACTTAGATCCTTTGCTAACTGAATTATTTATGCGTTGGGTCCCGGAGCAAGTTAGGCTATTAATATTAATGGTATCACCCTCTAACGTAGAGGACATGGCAAAGACTGCTGGGGTAACGTGAATGGTAATACAAATAATATAAATTACGACCCAAATGTAAAAATTTATATTTCACAGGTTAGGGCATCGAGCTGAGGAGGATATTCGTGCCCTTAAGTTGCAAAAGGGTTTGCGGCGAGAGCGCAGTCGCGGGAAGAACAGTGGAGTCAGACGCCGTTCGTCCTCCCGTTCAAGACACAATCAACAGGGGCACTCCAGCACAATAGGTGAGACAAGGCAGGTTCATTTTCAACCTTCGTCAAATTCCATCTATTCTGATAATCCTTAGGGTTACTGCTCGTATCATGCTAGTTATGGTAGCAACGCTGTGTGCTGTGTACAGCCTTGCAGCTATTGCTACGCATCTATGCATTCTCAAAACTTTCACCCTCCGGCTAATCATGCTGCTCAAGTTTCCTTTCCCCAATTTTCAAGATTTTGCTGGTACCACCTCAAATTTGCTGCAAGAGCAGAAAAATGATCAAGCCCATGCTTGTAACATCAAAATGTCCAATCTTCATCTCAAACTGCGCCTAGACGAACTTCACCACCTTCAAACCTATAAAATTCTACGGGTTCTCTTACCCAACGTTCAAACTAGCCCAGCATACTTTAAACTAGAAACGCAAGTGATACGTAGGCCTGTCACCTCTGCGAACTCATTCCTTCATCAGGTCGATGCTCCATTTAGTATTCATGACCCACTCTCTGGTTTCTCCTTCCTGGTTGACACTGGCGCTCAATGCAGTGTCATTCCTGCCTCTTCAGTCGAAAAAGCTTGCACTTCTTCTGATCTTGTCCTTAAAGCTTCCCATTCATCGGACATAAGGACTTATGGGAGGTGTATCCTCGAGCTCTATCTCGGGTTACGTCGTGTTTTCCCATAGACATTCATCATTGCCGACGCCGACATTCCAATTTTGGGCCTCGATTTCCTTTCCGGTAATGACCGTTTGGTAGATACTCGTCACCGCAAGCTTATCGACAAAACCTCGCCACTAACTGTTTATGGTTCATTCTTTCCTTCTACAAGGTCTCTCCTCCCTGTTAGTCTCCCTACAACTGCGTCCGCTTTAAGCAAGCCTCAATATGCCTCCTTCTAAGGACAGACCTATTAAGAAAAATGTAATGCACAGGATAGAGACAGCAGGATAGCCAGTATTCTCACGCCTCCGTCGACTGGCCCTGGATAGACTTGCCCTAATGAAGCAGGAATTTGCATGCATGATGGAGCCCGAGATCACTTACGCGATCCGTCTTCCCTATGGGTATCACCGTTTCATGTAGTTCCTAAGTCTACCCCGGGGGAATTCAGAACTGTAGGTGACTGTACAGTTCCGGATAGGTATCCTCTGCATTTCTTATCGGATTTTAACTCCGCTCTCTTCGTTTGTTCCATTTTTTCACGGCTCGATTTGGTTCGCGCTTTCAACCAAATCCCGATTCACCCTGATGATATCCCTGAGACGACTAGCAGCACTATATTCGATTCCTTCGTTGCTTCAGACGCGTCCGCTACTCATGCCGGTGCGACGCTACAACAGATTGTTGGTGACTCTTAGCAACTACTCTCTTTTTTTCTCCAAAGCTCTTCTTCCTTCTCAACAGAGGTACAGTACGTTTTCCCGCGAAGTACTGAGCATATATACCTTACGGACTTCGTAAAAGTAGTCAGACCTTTCTATGTTTCATGGATCAGCCTCTGAGAGGTCTTCCCTTCGTATTTTGTTATATAAACGACCTCCTGATGGCATATTCGTCTTTAGAGGAGCAAATCTCTCACCTTCGTCAGGTTTTTGTACGTTTAGATGAGAATGGTATCATACTTAACACTTTTAAGTGTCTCTTTGGTGTAACACAGCTCTCCTTTTGGGGACACCACATTTCCCCTGGGAGAATTCGTCCTCTCAAGGACAAAGTTGCAATTATCCAGGTTTTCCCACACATTCTTCGCTTAAGCAACTTCGTAGATTCTGTGGGATGGTAACCTTTTACCACAGGTTTATTTCGAAAATCTCCTACAGTATGCAACCTCTCTACGAATAGCTTTACAAGTCCAAGAAGAACCTTCCTCTTTCCTGGTCCTCCAAAGCTTGCGGAGCTTTCTCTTGCACCAAATAGGCTATAGCTTCCGCTGTCTCCCTGGCCCATCCTTGCCCACGAGCTCCCATAAGCGTTGCTTCAGACGCGTCCGCTACTCATGCCGGTGCGACGCTACAACAGATTGTTGGTGACTCTTAGCAACTACTCTCTTTTTTTCTCCAAAGCTCTTCTTCCTTCTCAACAGAGGTACAGTACGTTTTCCCGCGAAGTACTGAGCATATACCTCGCCCGCCATCACTTCCAACAATACTTAGAAGGACGCAATTTTACTGTTTTTACCGACCACAAGACATTGGTTGGTGCGCTCGCCTCTAGTAGCTCCTCATCTGTGCACTCTGCGGTTGATACTCGTCACCTTGACTTCATCTTGCAGATGACAAACAATATTACCTACGTTCCTGGTTCTTCAAACGTCGTACCAGACGCGCTCTCTCACATTTCATCGATTTCGGGCACACAACTCTCCCAATCTGCGCCCATCGATCACGCGATAATAGCGCTTGCTCAGGAACAAGATTAAGACACGCAAACACTGCGTCACTCTTCTCAGCTTATCGTTCACGAAATCGACTTGCCGGACAGTCCCTCTTGGCGTATCCTGGTTGACTATTCATTGCCCGACTGTCCCCGTCCACTCATTCTTCTCGCTTACCGTCGGCACATTTTTTACCAGACTCACGGTCTCTCTCATCCTGGCATTCGAGCAACTCGCAATCTCATCACACAACGTTATGTGTGGCTAGGTATGAACGCCGACGTGGCCAAATGGACCCGCACATGTCTGCCTTGTCAACGAACAAAGTTTCAACGCCACACAAAGTCACCTTTGGCTGCCTATCGGCTTCCATCGGCACGCTTCGACGCCGTTCATACCGATCTGGTTGGTCTTCTGCCTTTTTCTCGGGGTTTCCCTTACCTCCTCATCATGATCGATCGTTTTACTTCCTGGCCAGAGGCAGTTCCTATCCCGGACATCAGAGCTTCCACTGTAACTCGAGCCTTCGTCTCAGCATGGGTTGCTCGTTTTGGTGTCTCATAATCCATCATGACTGATCGAGGTAGCCAATTTAAATCCCACCAATGCGATGTACTCATGTCAGTGCTTGGCTCCTTTCGTTTCCGCAACACTAGCTACCATCCCCAGAGTAACTCTAAGGCGGAAAGTTTTTAATGGACTCTCAAGGAAAGCTTACGCTTTCCTAACCCCAACATCACTTGGGTAGACAAGCGACCCTTAATTCTCCTGGGGATTCGTGCCTCCTTGAAAAAGGAATTTAAAGAATTGACTTTTCCAGGTCAATTCTTTTCTTCAGCTGACTGTCCTTTTCCTACCGACATACATCTTGCTGCATACATATACAATTCAGTACGGGCGATGTCTGAGGTTAAGCCAACCGCCACAAGAGTGCCTGCTAATCAGAAACCTTTCGTGCCAAAGGAGATGGCAACTTTCTCTCATGTATTTGTCCGTCTCGATTCCACACGCACTTCCTTGCAACCTGTCTATGGCGGACCCTTTCTCGTCGTCTCCAGGAAGCCAAAATTCTCTGTAATTCAGCTTGGCACCAAGCAGGATACGGTTTCCATCGATCGAATGAAACCCGCTTTTATAGAGGCCGTTCTCCTGGAACAGTCACTATTTTCTCCTTCCAATATTAGCTATCCAGTGGTCACTCCTACAACTCTTACTTCCAACTCTCCATCAAGCTCTCTCTTTTCCAACCATCCTACTCCAATTCCAAACTCTCCTTTAACCATTTATACACCCCCCGATTTTTCCGCTTAATTGCTGCCGCCTCCCCCTTTGTTGCAGGAGCCCTCGGCAGCAGCAGGAAGAGAGCCTACCACCGCACAGCCCCGGACTGATGCCAGTCGAGGAGGTACAGAACGGATGTCAAACGCCCCGCCTGGCCTGCCCTCGCTCGCGACAGTCTCTCGCCTCTATCGAGTGGCACTGCCCATCATTCGGCCCGCAATCTGTTTCAGCCACAGGCACAGTGACACGTTCTTGGCGCCTTTTAAGGAGACCTGGCCGATATATGAACTAAATATCATTGTAAATTTTTGTTTGTGTAGGGTGAGTTTTTTCTCCCCGATGGGAGAGTATTGTAGTGGTTTCACCCCTACAAGTTTGTATATAAATTTTCCCCCAAACAATATGTTTATATATATATATATATATATATATATATATATATATATATTTATATATATGCATTTATAGTCCCTCCAAAATAAGAATTCGCATCACGACACTAAGGAAGGTGACCATTGAAAGCTTAAGAAAAAAAATGTGAGATATAGAGACGGAGAGAATCGTGAAAACTAATTTTAACCATTATATGAAAAATGAATAAAGGAATAGGATTCGAACCTGTGTCCTCAAGTGTTCATTGCTATTGTGACCACGACGCTCATCGACTAGGCTGTAGCTCAGTTGATGAGCGTCGTGGTCCCAATAGCGAACCGAACTCAACAAAATGCTAGTCTACAACAGCCTTAAACCAATGTGGGTTCCGGAAAACCCGCCCTCTGGCGAGTTGTTCCAGGCACAAATTAAAAAAAATGTCTGAAGCCGTCCCAAGTACGCGCTCCGCCTCTCAAGACCCACGATTAAACAAACCAAAACCGGCAGAACAAACGGAGTCTCAAATGGACATAAGTTACACCCCCGCAAGCAGCGAGCCCGCATCAGTGCAACCATCAACGTCATATACACCAAACTTCACAAACAAAGAACTATGTATGACGTGGTTTACGGCCGAGTACGTATGTACGTTTGATACGTACATGAGTAAATCCGTTCCATTTTTCTCTAAGAGTGCTATAATTTAAATTCTTTAACCAGGAAGGATTCGTATTATGATATATCTATTGCCATTTGCAGCGTTCGAGGATCTAATTAAACAACTCAGACAAAAATATACTTTTAATTAAAAGAATGAAATATTAAATCTTTAAATGCACTTTCTCACGGAATGGGAAATAACAAAAAATTGAATAAGTTTGGGATTTTTTTTAACCTTTAACTCTGAGAGAGTTTACAGTTGTGTGGCCTTGCCACTGAATCTTCTCGCTGAGGTGAATTGGTGCGAGTTGGACTGGAGGCTTCCTCGCTGACTTGAGGAGGATTTGGAAAACAGCTGATGCTTCTCACTGGGTAGGTGGGGGGCGCGTGGTGAGGCTTCTTGACTTGAAGATGTAAGCGAGGGGGTTTTGGTTGAACGGAAGTTATTCCGATCCATGTGTTACAAATTCGGGCTTCTTGATGATGAGCGAACAAAGAGATGAATCTTTTCTCGAGTGGGAATTCACGTTGATATTCTTCAATGGTGAGGGGTACGAGTATCTCTGTTTTTATTTAGAAAACTGAGATAAAGAATTTTCTCTGGACGAGAATGGTATGAGAGTTGGTCTCGATACCACTGGTCTGCTCTTCTAAGCAACCAAAGGAACGGCCTTGGGAGAGAAAGTCCTACTCGGTTCCACTTATCTTCTTGATTCCCTATTTGACTCAAGGACTCCTCTTCTTCTCTCTATTACTACGCGGATTCTCCTCTTTATTTCTCAAGATCGAACTATATATACGTCGATTATCCCCTGTGAGAGAAACGAGGGAGTTTAGGAGGGGCGAATCTTCACTATCCCACAGTTAAGCCTCTCTCCTATGGCATAAATTTTCAACGCGGTGGCACTTCGCCCCTTCAGGTTTACGCCCGAGGAAGGTGATATTTCGTCTATTTGGCGAAAATACACATAAACAATCGGAGGGTACAGTGAGCCAGTTCATAGATTTTCTGCCAACGAAGGCTTATGCAGCAAGATTTTCATTCTAAAGGCTCTCACACCGTTCTATGTTTATATAAACGGGCTCCGAAATTTGCTTACTGAAACCCTTCTTTGCGAGCGACTTCACATCATGGGCAGCGGGGAAGGAAGGGGGGGAGGAGTAAAGTATTGGCACATGTGGAGCGTAATGGGTGACACTATATAAACAAACTAGCGCCTGTTCGTCCTCGTGATATTCATTCCCCCACAATGTATGAAGATATATGGATCTCCATCACCACCAATTTCGAAATTATCTAAAACGGATTATATCAACGATGGGATAACCAAAGAGAAATATAAATGGGATTTTGACGCTGATATGAAAGAAGAGGAATTACTCCCGGCAATTAAACAAGGGTTAGTTGAGATTTGCCCAGAATCATGCCACAGCCTAAGTCAAGATCAATTCAAAAAGAAAAGATTGGGAAGGGTGAGATCTCCAGCAAGAGAAAAAAAAGGAGAAAAAGTAAACTTAATAAGAATTAAACATGGAGACCAACGTCAGATACATTAAAAGCCTGAAAATATTCTCCCTCAACGCTAATGGATTTAGGAACAAAGGCAGTATATACAACGAGATTATAAGATCAGTATTCCAAGGCATCGTACTAATATCTGAACATGGTTTGGTCGGAGAGAGTGAACAGATAAAGATCTATAACTATGTGGTGCTAATGACAAGCCACTCAAGGGAAAAATATGGCGGAGTTGCCATTGCGATTAGGGAAGGTATCAGATTCAAAGAAATCCAAGATCTGGAGGAATCCTATTTAGCCATTAATATTAAAATGACCTACGATGATATAATTGTGGCAGTGGGATACCAGCCACCAAGACATCCATATTTACCAATCCCTAACTTTATCCGACCCTTTAGAAGAGAGGCATAAACCATTTTAATAAGAGATCTAAACACACGATGCAGAGAAGCTCAATACACCACCAACTCCCATCTGTTATAATTTTCCATATATATATATATATATATATATATATATATATATATATATATATATATATATATATATATATATATATATATATATTAATATGGTATGGCGCTGCTTTAGATTTCGCTGGAGGCCTTAATCAGGAGAATTATTAAAAGACATAATTTGTTTTTTTTTACCTAAGCAATGTTTGCGATAAACAAGTCTAAATTCTCTGCCAGCTCTTAAATATCATAGATTATAATAGTAAACGTAAGCCTCCGAAATTGAAATGATAGCATATCAAAATCCAACAAATATCTTTAGACATTATTTGTGCTTCTCCCTTCATATCCCCAACCAGCGCGATTTTCTGTGCTTAACCCCTAGTATAACTAACTAAAAAAGCCAAAAGAACCCCGATTATGCTCCATTTCGCCATACGACCATTACAAGTGAAGAGTAGATTTGGATAAATAACCTAAAATTTTCCCGTAAATTGAGAAAGATTGTACCCGGAAACTCGGCGGCGCTTTTTATTCCGCATTACTTTTATGTGCAACGAAAACATCGATATGAGACAAATGCCTTACCCTGAGCACCTTACTCGAAACAGGAGAGTTGCAAATCACGCTGTGCTCCCCCAAAGATCCAATGCACACTTGGGGATCACTGTGAACCATCTTTTCGACGCATTCGAAATATATTTCACACCCACTACAAGTCATAACACCGCGCTTTCCAATTCAAAACAGGGGCAAATGGAAGAAAAAGTGAAGTAAGCTCGTTTGAAATTATGGAGACAATGTGACGTAGAAAAACAATTTTTTTGCCCCAAATACTTTTACACTGTGACGTCATCACAATAAGGGAAGAGAAAAAAATATTTAAATTCAAACTGTTATTATATTAATAGTAACATCGACCGCTCAATAAATTTTATATAGATAGATTCGCATAAATGTGCTTGACACAATATAAGTGATTAAAGTTGTTTTTAAGTGATTACGTTTTCGAAATATTAACCTTAAATTTAACCAAAATTAATTTATGAAGTATTTATATAAAAAATATATTATTTGAAATAAATAGTTTTATCTCTTTTCTTCGTTTATTTTCCAAATATAAATTAAGTTACCTTACGAAAACTTATTGTTAAACAATACATTATTACGAGAATTAAATTTTACTCAACATTGTGCTTTACTTTTCAATCAAATAGTATTCTATTCATCGTTTTAAATGGCGACAAATTTTGATGCACCCTGTAGATGTGAAGCACGAGAGGAAAAAGTCTTGATGTTATACTTGTGATGGATGGACATGTGGGAAAAACATTATTAAATGTTTGACTACGTCGTCCATTCTCAAAGCGACAGCCCCTCGTCAATGAGGCAGCATATAGCGTCTCATTAGCGAGGACAAGACGCATTGGCGGGACGATGAAAGCAATCTAAAAACACCTTTGTCTTTGTTTAATCACCTATAGGTCACTATGGGTCAGTAGAGATACAATTTACAAAAATAAAAATCAAATAATTAATTAATTAGCACAACTTCTAATTTTATTTTCTAAAAAAAATGAAGCCATTTTTATTTAGTATCATAGTTAATAAGATAACGATTATGTTTCTTATACAAAAACAAATTTTGCAGTAAAATTGAATAAAGACAGTGAAAATAGAATGCAATCTCACACTTTTGGCCATTCATGCATATTCTTGCATGGCATTGAACGCGTCTTCGATGCTACATGGATCTGTTCTTTGCTGTTGATGAATGAACTCTCCACCTTTGGACAGCACTTTTGCTAAAAAATATAATGGAAGCTTGTTTACGAGGTTCTCTATTCTGTTTATTCATTTTTTAACAAGTCTCCAAAACTCGTAGTACGTCATGAGGACCCGATGGCACCCACAATATAATTGCCATGCATTTTGCTGTCACATCAACACCTTAAGCAAAAAGAGGCAAGCACCAGAATTTTCATCTAAGGCTCAGCCTCACCTTATTTACGTTCTCAGCAAATCTGTCAACTCCACCAATAAATAAACTTAATACAATGGACAATAATAGCTGCTACAACATTCTTCTCACGCCACTCTACAAGGGCATGGACCCTTGTAAACATTGCTGCCTTATTTCCTCGTCTCTCTTTTTCTTTAGCTCTTCTAACTCAACTTAAGGACATTCGCTCCTCTGTTTTCTCTTTTTGTGTTCGTTCCTTTAATATTTCTAAAGGTTATGGCAATGCCCTCTGGCATTCCTATAAAATATTACATGTATCAATTAAAATATTACCATTGCCTAATATCATTTTAACGAAATGTACCTTGTGCATAAATATTAGCATAGTTTCTTTTTTAAAATCAATGTAAAATTATCCATTTATTTTCCCATTTAAATTCTACAATTTCCATTAAATCTTATGTAAAATCTTAACTTAGTTATGTATAAATAATCAATCTAAAATCTCAAATATTTTGCAATATATAATTGCCATCCAAAAATCATTGGCTAAGATACATTCTTTTTGGCAACACTTACTTTAGTCAAACACACAAACTAACACGCTTTCAGCTCAACTAGATTGAAGCCAAATATGCGCCACTCGTCTCTCGCCATTCTAAGCATAAAGGTTGGTAATCATTCCTTCTCCACTTAGTCATTTAACTACAAACAATTCATACGTAGTTTTATTCCTCGCCCTCTCACACTTATTATCTGCAAACTGCCATCCGAGAGTAGCTCATAATTTTGGTTACTTCTCTCATTGCAGATCCCAATTCACAGTCCATCATAGTTACCATATCATAGTTTTCATATCTTAATTACCTTAGTTACTTTTACCATACCTTCCCTCACTTTACCTTACATTCACCCTACTTTTCATTACTTTCATACATTGCATTACGTATTCCTTAACAATTCTCAATTTAATTATACCATTCAACCATATAATTGTAATAACCGCTTACAAACCTCGCGCACAAAGTTTTATAAATTCAATTCACGCCAGTCGTTAGGCCTAAATATTAGCAGACGACTATTCCATCCAATTCGACAAATTTATGGTAATGCTTTTCAAATAGCTATCTAGGCTGATTTATTAATTAAAATCAATCCCACTAATAACCAAATACCATAAGGTCAACATCCAAGAGTTTGAAGGAAAACAACGATCAAAATATAAATTGTAGGAGGCGTGTTTATTTGTTAGAAAGGAGAACAGACCGACGCACAGCTCATAAGTGTCTTTATTTTCCATAGAGAAGAGCTACTTACTTGGGCTACTAGATAAGCTTCAATAGATGACCAATACGAGTTGAAGATGACAAGATTTTGTATCCAAACCTAATAGTCTTCTCGTGAACATGTTGCTATGCTCTTCATAGTCTTGTCATGAACATGTTGCTGTGCCATGGACATGTTGTTATGATTTCCCTACTCTTGCCATGGGCATGCTGCTATGCTTTCCATAGTGTGGTTCCATAGTTTCTTCTGATGAAACGTGACTTTTTGCAATGAATTATGAATGAAAAGAATGAAAGGTGACATATTTATACAACCTCATGATGTCACGAATTAAAGGATTCTGCTGACGAGGAAGATTAAGAAAAACTTATTCGTTCACTGAATTGATCTGGAACCACCGGGGCAGAATTTGGTTCCTTAAAGGAAGAGGAAGAGAGTGAAGAAGTTGAACCACCGACAAAGTTACGGGGTAGCACCATCTCCCCTAGGAGAATCTTCGTGGACCCCCTGAGAATGTATAAGGGAATTTTCTGGATTGGTAATGGGGGCTTCAGTTCTAGAACTTATCCCAAGGTGTGCGCAAATACGATATCATGGAAAGTGCGCTGCCTCGAACCTAATGAATCTCTAATTTATATCACGACCAGTCATATTAATAAGAGAATTCTGAGGATCGAAGCAGCGATGGCCATTTGTCTCTGTTGTTAAAGAAGCGTCATAATTTGTGTAGTTTTTGAAATACGGCTTGAAAGTTGATAGCGAGAGAAGTGTTTTAGAATATGTGAGAGTTTAGACAGAGAAGGGAGTTAAGAAGTCCTATATAAGGTTGATGTATGAATACCTTTTCTTTAGCCACGTTGGAAGAACATTATGAAATGTTCGAAGAGTTCAGTGGAATAGGTTTAGGGAGTACCTGTTTTGGGCGAAGTAAGTAGAGAAGAAGTTAACTTCATTGGGAAAGCAGAGATAAGAGGAGCGAGCTTAAATTCACGGGAAATAAGTCTTAGGGAAATTTAGTTTGAGTTTGGGGCAAGAGTAATTAAGAAACAGTAATCTGAAGCCTGTATATGTGGGTTTACAGTAAATGGATGTGGAGAAACTGCCAGAAGTGCGCGTTATTTATAGGTCTATAAATGAGAGCGGGTTATTGTCTTCTTTTTCTTGAGGGAAGTTTATATTTGGATGCAGTTGTTTAATGTACTATAGAAATTTATTGGAAGATTTTTCAGGGCTGAAAAAGGCTATCATGTTATCAAGGGCTTCTTCCTCTAAGGAAGACATGAATAGGTTTGCTAGAGGGGCGGCCACAGGGCTACCAATAGCGAGGCCATCTACATATTTGGTAAATAGTTTTCCATTACAGGAGAAGTACTTGTCTTGGGGAAATAAAAGTATTTGTTTTATTTGTTTTGATTGAGGGATTGAAAAAAGGAGTCGGAGAGGGGAAGGTGCGAAAAATAAGAGTATTGATAAGGGGGCAAAGAGTTAAGCTATTTGATAATTAAGGGGTTATAGGTTGGTAATATAGGTCGCAGAGATAATTTCGCTTTATGGATTTTAAGGAGAGCATAGAGTTGAGCATATGTTGAGCCAGTGGCATAAAATTCTTTGTAGGTGCATTCGGAAGTTTGGGGGAGTGAGGGCGGAATAAGCTTTTAGACTTTATCCTTGAGTCTGAGAGCTTCAGTGAGCCCTCTTGGACGAGGTGTGCTTATTTGCGCACATCCCGAGATACGTCATAGAAGTGGAGCCTCCATTGCCAGTCCCCATAAATTCGCCTAGCATATTACATCACCCACTCCCCCCCAAACATCTAGGCCATACACCTATATTCGATGAATTTTATATCAAAGAGAGCCAACACAGAAAGCCAATTAAAAACACATGAATCCCTCTAGATCCGTGATTCCTAATGTGGGGCACTGGCTCCACCGGTGGGGCATGCGTAGAATGTGCACCTTTCGGCTTACTATACCAACAGAGTAAGGGGCAATTCGAGAATGAGTTATTAACAGTGAATTGTTTTCTAGTGAGTCTGTGTGAGTGTGTGTGCATGTTAATAAATACGGTGCATATACAGTATGCATACATAAAAATATTTGTGTGTATGCCTATACATGTGTAATAGGCACATATATATTTCTCGTTTCCCCGCACTCGCGTGTCTCAGTCGACCAAGGATAGGCCGGGACGCATCTCGCTGGATGAGCCAATGTTTTTTCGGCCAATCAGCGTGTGTGAGCATTCAGTTTGCTTCTCAGTGTGTTTACGTTTGGCCATGTGTCCACCATAATTCCGGGTTGCTCTGAATTTTTTTCATAGTGATATGTGACTTTTTCTGTCACCTAATGTGATATATTACAATTTGGCAAACCAAAGAAAACGAATATATTATTATTTTTAGTTCTTTATATATCAATCGAACTCTGCAATTATGTAAATTAGCAGTATCTTTCATTTATACCACGCACGCTAAAACAATGAACTGTTTCTATAAGAATTCGTTTTCGTTGACATTTATATTCCTTATTAAGAGATTATTGTTTTGAATACTTCTTTAATTAATTTATAATTTTATTTCTTTCAGCCACAAACCCTATACGATTATACATAAAATGAGTAGTGCAAGTAAAAAAAGGTTCGTCAATATTCAGAGGAATATTTAACATTTTTATTCATACCCGCTATCCATGATGAACGGTCACCTTTCTGCCTCTTATGACAACAATGCTTGACCAACGAATCAATTAAACCATTTCGTCTTGAGTTGCATTTTAAGGCGAAACACTGCGTATGTAAATTCAGATTTAAATTACTTTAAGTCTTTAAAGGAGAAGTTTGCAAAATGATCAACAATATAGTCTGTTTACTACACAAACTGTTAGCGTCAGTCGTACTCTTGAGGCTTGTTATGAAATTTCTTTACTCATTGCTAAATGTGGAAAAAATCATACTATATGAGAGGATTTAATTAAACCATCAATATGAGCATTTCTTAAAACAGTCCTGGAAAAAGATGACAAAGCTGTTAATGCCATGCCACTCAATAACAATACTGTTGGTAGAAGAATAGATGAAATGAGTAAAGATATTAAAACACAACTTGTTGAAAAGCTGAAATCAAGAAAATTCTCGCAACAAATGGATGCATCAACTCTGAGCGACAGTGAGGTCGTATTGTTAGTATATGTAAGATATATTGATAAAGGTGAATTTGCTGAAGAAATGGTATTCTGAAAATCACTAGAAACCACCACTACCGCCACTGATATATATGATAAGCTAAAAAATTACTTACACGTCAATAATATACCAATAGAAAACATACCATCTTGTGCTACAGATGGTGCCCCTGTTATGATAGGCAAGAAAAAAGGCTGCTTAAAATTGATGAAAGATGAGAATCCAGAAATGCTTCAAGTGCACTGTGTTATTCATAGTGAGAACTTAGTGTCTAAAAATATTACTCCGGTTCTTAATGCGGTTCTAAACTCAGTTATAAAATGTATCAATGTTATCAAAGCTAATGCAAAATGTGAGCGTCTCTTCAAGCAATTTTGTGAAAATATAAATGATGATACTTTTACTTAACACTGAGGTAAGGTAGCTCTCAAAGGGAAATTGCTTGAAAATATTCATGGAACTATTTCATGATTTTAGTGACTTTTTAGTAACAAGCCTGAAATGAAGCAACTGCTAACCGTTCATGGTAAAGCATTTTTTAGTTATTTAACAGATATTTTTGAAAAACTGAATATATTGAATAAACAACTTAAAGGATCAAATAAAACTCTTGTGGGTGCAAAGGCGAAGAAATTTGGCATCGTTACATTTATAAAGGTATGTCAAAAATATGTTTCTCACAAAACTTTAGACCAGTTTCATTGACTAAAAAAAAATATGAGGTGACTAATGCTGCTGTACTTGTCATTGTGGACCATCTGAAAATATAAGCCTCAGATTTGAAAGAAAGATTTTCGAATTAAAACAAATTAATTTTCGAAGGATTCAGCCACGGACGGGGGGTCCGAGATTGCGGTCCCATTCTCTTGGAGAACGGGAGGGGGGTCCTGCGAGGACTTGCCCCGAATCCTTTTGACTCGCTTCCAGACCTCTGCTAGAGGGGTATTCCTGTTTAGCTGAAGACACGTATGCCCGCCTAGAAGAGTTGCGGGCGTGCTTCGAAATATATCGGAACATAGCCCTAGCCCAACGAAATTCAGCGACAGTGAAATCGCTCGGGGTGGTGCTTATAGCGCATGTAGTCTTAGCGCTTCTTATTGAGGGCCGTCTCACACTCAGCTGACCACCACGGAAGTGGTTGGCATGCAAAACGGCAAGGCCCGCGGCGATGAGGTTGCCGGAGAATAACTCAACGGCCTCATCTACCGACCTAAACTCCCCGACTAATATACAGAATTCAGTCATTTCCTGAAATGCAGACCACCGCGCCCACGCCAAGCACCACCGGGACGGGCTCTCGGGCGGCAGCGGCCCAGAAAATGATATTTGAATGGGAAAGTGATCACTACCATTGTCATCGATCACTCCCCAATCAAAATCGGGCTGTGCACCCGGAGAGCAAAAAGATAGATCGAGGCAGGAAAATGAAGCGGTTCTCGGCAGTGATGCGTAAACTCATCCACGTTTACGACACCCAGCTCAAACTCGTAGATCATGTCGGCAAGGACTTGACCCCGGGGATTGATAGAGTACTCTCCCCAGATGGGGTGTATACCGTTTAGATCTCCGATCAAGTGAAAGGGCCTCGACAACCGTGCCACGGTGCGGCAGAAGTGTCCCGCGTCGAAGTCGGCTGACGGTGGAATGTACGAAGAATTAGCAGTATTCCTCTTATCAAGATGCAGCTGCACAGCTACTGCCTGAAAGAAGGTATCTGAACCTAAGATAAGAACGAAGACATCATGGCGGGGGTAAACCGCACATCCTTTCCCCCGGCCATCCTGCGGCGGGTGGGGGCGCAAAACGCTTATACCCCAGGAGGGTGGGCAGGGGGCATGCGCCCAGCATGGTCTCCTGCAAAAAGATAGCTAACGGGGAACGGGAGGAGACGAGCCTTCGCAGCTCCTCCCAGTTGACTCGGAGTCCGCGGCAATTTCATTGAAGGAATATGACCTCCAAGCCTAGCTCTGATGAGACGCGGTGGCCTTCTTCGAACAAAAGACGCTCACGGGAATGGCCGTACGCTTCTTGGAGGCAGAACCCCTGGCGTCGTTTGCCAGACAATGCGCTGAAGGCGCTGTTGCCTTCGAGGACTTATTAGAGGAGGATGGGCTCGCTATGCGAATCTTTTCCTTCCTCCGCCTCGAAACCTTAGGCTAGCGTTGCGGCTTCGGCGGCGGGGGCCCTCTTTTCGAAGATCCACCGTCTCCGAGCCACTCAGGCAACTACTAGGCGTGGTCAAAGAAACCGAAGCTCCTTCGCTGCTGTCCTTCTTTCGGGGGCAGCTTTAGGAACCCTGGAAGATGGCTGGCGACCATCTTCAGGGGTGTTGCCTCTGTGAGTCTAACGACTCGATGGAGGCGCGTGGGCGTTTCGCTTTACGGGAAACTGTTGCGCTAGGGGAAGGGGGGACGCTGGTTTTAGCAGGGGCTGGGTGTGAACCCTTTGTGCCACCAGCTTTACTAGGAGAGCGCACGGGTTGAATAGAAACCGCAAAAGGGCTCCTAATGGGCGCAGAAAAACTGCTCGTTGTGCTGGATGGGCCAGGAGCAGAGGGTGTCTTTCTAAGCCTTGAGTCGTAAGACCTCCTAGGCAGAGCCGGGCTCGCCAGGACCAGGTTCTTAGCCTCGCGGAATGAGAGTCGATCCTGGGTCTGAACGGCCAGGATTTCTTTCTCAAGGGGATATGATATGCACCACATTGCTTCGGAGAAGCGGTGCGCGGCTCTTCGAAATTGACACACTTGGCCACACACGATTTGGACTTATCGTGTGTGGCCTTGAAGCAATTTACAGAGATTTCTGGTCATCCGGACATTGCACGTCTACATGAGCGATTCGTATGGCCGAAGCGGTGACAGTAATAGCACCGCCGCGGCAGTGGCACAAAAGCCTTCACGCGGTAGCGGTACCGACCGGCACGCCCCTTCTCACGGAGCTTGTCACAGTCGAACGCGATGAAGAGTGCAGGGGTGGGTCTCAAGGCCCCTCCCTGTTTTCTCATCACTCGCTCGACCTTGACAGCCCCGTGATCGGCCAGCTTTAGACTGATATCTTCTATGGAGTAGTCCACGAGTTCCCTCGCATAAACTATTCCTTTCACAAAGTTCATGGTAGAGTGCGGAGTCACACTCACCTGGGTGCCTTCTAATGCCCGAAGAGCACTTATCTTTGCCGCCTCGGAGGGGGATCCTCCGCATTCGCCAGAAAGCTCCCGTCCGAGAAACGCGTCATCTTCGTCTCTCTATCAATCACACTAGCTAAAGCTAGTGGAGAGAGGAATTATGAGTGAGTAGTGAAATCTTTTAATTTGATACATATTTGTTGAAATTATAAGCATAAATATTAATTTTAAATAAAACAATGATAATTAGCACTTATTTCTTGAAAAAAAGTGTAATTTTGAAAAAAAACAAAAACAAACCCGGTTTTTTTCTCAAATTTCATTTGATTTGTCAACCCTGGTGCCCTGTTGTACCTCTGAGTGTGCGATAGCCGCCAAAAGACTACAAGTTAGCTCATGCCCGATTCCGACGGAACCAAACCTAGTGCAATAAGGTTGACCAAAACCGTGCTCGGGCGCTTTGCCAAAGAACCCTTCGTCAGTTTCGCCGAACTTCATGGCACCACTACGTTTCATCAATTTCCTCTATGACCCCGAACGCAAAGATCTGGGGAAGGATTAACATGATCCGGAGTTGTTATCCCAACCACAATCTCCACCCACACAACTTACAGGAATCATTCGTGAATGACAGCCTGGTGATCAGCAAGGCCTTGCCCGACCACTTCCGTGCGGCCAGCATGACAGCCATTACAATAACTTTCTATCCTATAAATCAAGCGAGAAGGGTCTCCATGTCAATTTTACAATAAAATCTAACATTCCGTAAACTGTCCTATTCTCCATCCACGAGTTGCATTGCATTGTCCCTCTGTAGATCAACTTTTCCTGGCCTTGACGGGATCCAATTTTGATATGTTTCAGCATCTCCATTCAAGCTCTGTTATTTTCCTACTGACTTGTACAACTTTAGATGGGTGAAGGGTTTTTTACCCATCGTCAAAGCGAGCAGGGACGGTTTGGAGGCAGAATCACTATCGCCTTATAGCTCTTACAGCTATCTGAGTAAGTTGCTGGAATAGATGGTGTTAGTGCGCCTGAACTGGTTCCTAGAAACCTATCAGTTTCTGTCTTCATTTCAATGCAGTTTTGCAAGGGTTACAGTACCCTTAACCTCTTAGTACGTTTTGAGGGATTGGTCCGGAAAACTTTCTCGTTAAGGCACAGTCTTGGTCATATATTTCGACATTGAGAAAGCCTACGATACAACTTGGAGGTACAGTATCTTAAAGCAGCTATAGGTTTCAGGTATGAGAGGTCTCTTAATCAAAGTTTATAAGTATCTCGATCCTTTAATGTCCGTATTGGAGAAACCTACTCTGACCTGCCGCCCCAAGAAGAGGGATTCATCCGGGCAGAAGTTCAAGTGTTTTACGTTTTGTAATTGCGACCAATGATATCATTTCTTCTCACAGAGGGTGTATTGGTGATCCTGTTCGTCGATTACTTGGCACTATACTGTTCCTCTTCATACATCAGCAGGGCCTCGGCTGCAAGTGGCAGTCGATATGGTCTCGAAAAGTGCACAACTTTGGGAATTCCACTTTTCCACGAACAAAACTAAGACAATGTATTGCTATCTCCTTACAAGGTGTAGATATGGAGTTGGTCTCTTGAGGTTGGGTGTCTGGGCGCAACACTTGATCGCAATTTATTCTGGTTACCACACTTACGCCGTCTTCGAAAGGGTTGTCTGGGGGCTCTGGGCATTTTGAATCCTCTCCCACACCTCGTGAGGCAGTGATTGATAAATATTGTGGTCACTATACTGCCCTCGTACAATCCAAATTGGACTATGAATGCCAAATTTATATATCAGCTCCCCCCTCAGTACTTAAAATGCTGAACCAGATTCGAAATTTCGGAGTTCGTCTCCACATTGCCGCCTTCGGACTTCTCCCGTTTAGAGCCTTTAGTGTAAGAGTGGGGAGCTCCCCTTGCCCTATCATAGACTCCAGATCTTTACCTAATACCTCTACCGTGTACAGCAGGCTCCTGTATCAGAGGCTTACATATGCATCTATGCTGCCGAGTCAACGGCCGCATTTGATAGGAAGACGTCCTTACCCTACCGCTGAACCTCCGGATAGATCATCTCTTCAACTTGGGTGGTTTAAGGGTCCTTGTCCCAGGGCCCTTGAGAGGAAAAAATGTGCTGGGGTGAGACCATTTTGGCACCTCCTCATAAATTATAAATCATAAATGATTAAGAGCTTCATCAGCTTTTCACTACTAGAACTAGAAAATGATATGCTTTATTTATTATAGTTTTACATTATAGTATAGAATACATTAATAGTATAGCAATTCTCACTAGCAAAAACTCACTGTACTTTTACTTCTTGGCTTAATAATGAACATAAAAACGTACAAGCATTTCATACATGATAATGAATAAAATTAAAATCAAATTTACCATTTGGAATTTTTAGTAAGCCTACTTATATACTAACCAATAGTAGACATATACATAAATGTACATCTTAATCACAATTCACACTTAATGCATGTCCATATTAATTATTTACAAATATACCTAAATCATTCATCGCCTGAATGCTCACTGTTTCATGAAGGCTACAGTCTACAGAAAATATATACATGATAGAAAACTTAGTAAATAGACTAATTTCATTAAAACAGGTTCGCCTTGCGTGCCTTTTTCTTGTCAAAACTACGAATTACAGTGTCAAAGTCTATATGTTTTGCAATGTCAGACTGAATACTGAGCCTAGCCAAGTTGTTCAGGCGACCCTGACCATTGGTGGATCTGGAGATAATTTTTGACGAGCTTAAGCTTGCTGAAGCTCCTTTCTGCTGATGCTACTGTGGCTGGTGCTGTAAGGAACATCCTCAAGTTGACACTGAGGTTGAGAAATATACTTTCTAATCTGTACTCTGCCAAAGCATTTAACAATTCCAATGCACCCAACTGTTTTCTACCAAAATTGGCATCATGAACCATTGTTATGCGATTTATTTCTTGCACAAGGTCTTCACTGCTGATGTCTTTAGAATACTTCTCCGCTAGTTTAGCTGCTTTGTGCTTCAATTCCTCTTCTGACATATTTTGGTAGTGCCAAAGAAAGTTGAAGGTGTCAGAAATCTGTTTGGCTGCCCTGAAGCGAACTGTAAGCCCTCCAATAAAATTATCCAATACTACATAAAATATGTGCTTTCGGAAGTGGGCTTCCTCAGAGGATTCATCTGTTTTGTTCATTTCATTCACATTTTCATCAGGTGTATCCTCATCATGGAATCTTGTTCTTTTTCTGGCAGTGGTACTACGGCCCCTAAACAATTTTACTTCTATCTGCAGGCTGGGTGCAACAAGCTTAGCTTCCTTCCACATTGCTTTCCAACTGTCCCAGAGAGTCAATAGTTGTGTAAGCAAGCTTTCTATATTTGCAACTTCCATATCTAAAGTCGCATCCCTAGCTTGAATGACTTTGTTGCAAAAGTCAATAGGGACCAGTATTCTGAGCCACACGACTGACATTATGATGCAGGTGAAGGAACTGACATAACATATAGCTCCATGGATTTTCGTTGCTGTTTATTGGAGTGAGATTCAGCTCACTAAAATCTACAAATTTTAGAAATCGTTCCACAATTTCAAATTGTGATTCATGTCGAACTAGGTAACGCAAAAGGAATGTTGTTTGCTCAACATGAGATGAATCTGGTGTAGAATCTACTATTATTACATATACTTTGCAACTACCTTTCTCCCAAAACGTGCTGCTTAACAAGATCAGAACATTAGAGTACTGTATACAAGCATGGTCACCACATTTTAGACATGATATCAACCTGTTAGAGTCAGTACAAAGGAGGGCAACAAAAATAATACCTTTCCTAAAGCACCTTGAATATGAAGATAGACTGAGGGTACTAAATATGTTCTCATTTGAAAGATGTGTGAGGGGAGATATGATTGAACTTGTTAGAATCCTTTCTGGGATGGATAAATTGAATTTCAGCAAGTTTTTTGAGTTAGAAGGTAGTAATAGGACTAGGGGTCACCACTTAAAGATTAAAAAAAAACAGGTGTAGACTGGATATTAGAAAATATTTTTTCACCAATAGAGTGATAGATTATGGGAATAGTTCGCTTCCTGAGACAGTAGACAGTCCAAACTTGACTATTTTCAAGCGCAGATTAGATGATTATATGGGGAGGGAGGGTAAACTTACTTTTTGGTGTGCGGGTGGGTCTCTCGACTCATTCCTGTGGATGCAGTTTCTTTTATTGTATATTTTGGGGATTTTGATTTTGTCTTGCCCTGATGATGATGCTTTTTCTTTTTGATTCGAACTTATAGACGGTTTAGATTGTATATTGTAGATGCATGATCTGACTTAATCCTATGGATGCATTCTGTGGGTGGGTTTTGACGGATGCGGATGGTTGGCCTTTGATAGGACCGTGTGACTTTTGTCATCCGTGAAATTATGTTATGTTATGTTTAATTTTGAACTTTGATATTCATGGGCCCCCCTAATGTTTAATTTTGAACTTTGATATTCATGGCCTCCCTAGACTCTTATGGGCCCTGGGGGTCTGCCAAACGAAAATAATTATTTTGTTAATCACTCCTGAAAAGTATTACTCCTGATACTCCCCTGTGAGCTAATACAATAAAAGTTTAGTTTAAGGGGAAACAAGGTGGCAGCTTCCCAATCCTAATGGATTCTTAATGGCAGCACTGTTAAAACGGGGTCGCCCGAAAAAAGTCAGAAGAGGCGTGAGAGACACTCAATAAAAATGGGGAAAAGAAAGGATTAGAAAAAAAAACAGTACAACACACAAAGACGCTCACTTAAATTACGGGCATACAGCACGCATTCTAAAACAAGGGCGGCTGGGGTAATAAACAAATGGCATGCGCCAGCCGCAGGGAAGAGCACACGAAAAAACAATAAACCTAAACACAAAAATGGAAAGAATTTATAACAGGGATAAAAAAGCCACTTCGTGAGATTAATGTAAGGAGGGAGGACAACCGAAGGGAGTCCCTTGTTAAAATAAAGCGAAGTTGAACAGGTAAGGCGACGCCAGAAAGGGTAGGGAAGCAAGAATTTCGAAGAGAGGCAAGACGAGGACAAACTACTAAAATGCGAGCCACATACAGCTCGCTACAGCCAAAGGGACAACCAGGGGAAACTCGGCCTCCACCCAGCCAGCAGAAGGCAAGCGGGGAGATAAACAAAACAACGCCAAGTCATCCACGAAGAGGGAAGCCCTAACCCCCTCCGGAAGAGTGGATACCAGACTATTAATGGCAACGGCGAAACATGTCACACTTAAAACACACCCTTGGGGAACATCCTTCTCTTGAATCCGCAAGCCTGAGAAAGCATCTCCAATACGGAACTTAAAATTATGGGCTTATAATAATTCTTGAATAAAAAAAGGTAAAAAGCCCCTCATACCCCACTCATATCTCCAAGTGGTATCGTAGGCCTTCTGAATGTCGAAGAACACCGCTAACACTTGATGTCTGGAGGAAAAAGCCAGTAGAACGGAGTCTTCCAAACGAATGAGGTGGTCCAGTGTACTACGATCGCTGCGAAAACCGCACTGAAATGGAGAGAGGAGCGAGTTGGACTCCAAAAACCAAGTGAGGCGAACTTGAACCATCTTCTCGAACAACTAACTGAGGCAGCTCGTAAGAGCAATCAAGCGATAGTGACTGGGGTCCGAACCGACCCTACCTGGCTTGAGAAAGGGTAGAACCCCCACACGCCAGGAGGACGGATAGATTCCTGTGACCCAAAGCAGGTTGTAGAGATCAACCAAGAATAACTCTGAGTGGGGATAGAGACGACGGAGAAAGTCGTAGTGGGTGCAATCATCACCGGTAGAGGTGGAGCCACAGTGAGACAAAGCATCCCGCAGCTCATAGACGGAAAAGAGAGCATTATAATAGTAGGTGGCGCACGTGGTAACGTCTAAAAAGCGAGACTCTATGGAGACTTTATGATCGAGAAACCAGCGCTACTGACCGAAGCAAAATGGCCAACCTGAGCTTCTCTGACCAACCGGCCCTTGGACCTTCGATGACTAGAGTTGGCATGGCATGACCAGCGTAGCGACCACGGAACTTATTGACCTGCTTCCAAACCCGAGTCAGTGGCGTGGACGAAGAAATGGAAGATACGTACCGGCGACAAGACTCACGGCGGGCACGACGGAGGGTCCTCTGGCAGATGGCATGAACCCGGTTCCGATCGACCCTAATCGAGACGGTCGGGTTCCGCCTATAACGGGAATGGGACAATTGATAGGCAGAAATAGCCGAGGCGCAATCCTTCGACCACCAGGGAACGGGGGAGCGCACCGCAACAGGGCATCTCCGCTGAACGAAGCGCTCAGCAGCCTCTAAAATATGAGTAGTAAAATATGAGACCGCTGAATCTACGGTATCGAAGGAAACCCGGGAGGCATCAATAAAGGAAGCCTTGCGAAACCCAACCTAATTTTCTCGCTGCAGATACCAACGAGGAGGGAAGGAAATGCACGGTCCAGAGACGGTGGCCGACAGGACTATCAATAAGTGATCACTCCCGGAAAGGTCACGCCGAATCGACCACCGGAAGTCGAGGAAACAGTCAGGCGAACATAATGACAAGTCTACAGCACTAAAATAATCCGTTTGAACATGGTAAGAAGTAAAGTCACCAGAATTTAAAAGTCAAAGGGAATCGGACAATAAGAGAGACTCAACCACTCCGCCCGGAAGATTACGGGCAGTATCACCCCAAGATGAGTGGCGAACATTAAAATCACCAAGTAATAAAAACGGTGTAGTTAACTGACTTGTGAGCTCTAAAAGGTCGGACCGACTCAAACTAAATACCATGGGTATGTACACAGAACAAACAGTTAATAGCTTGGAAATATAAACCCTCGCAGCAACAGCCTGCGAGGTAGTACGGAGGGGAAGTAGCGCAGAGAATAGCGAAGAGGAAATTAAAAGCGAACCATCACCATAAGACACGTTCCCGGCCAGGAGGATGGAATTAAATACGCGGAAGTGCCGGGAAGACGCGAGCCCCACGCTTATTTTCTTGCAAATAGACCACCAAGGGCGGAACGCTAGAAAGCAAGAGCTGGAATTCCTCCCGCTTGGGGAAAACCCCTTGACAAATCCACTGTATGATGACAGACATTACTGTCGTCTCGACACCAACGTCGGGAGTCTAGTGACGGAAACCGTCGAAAGTTCCCGACTACTAGAAAGCCCAGAAGGGACAAGCGACAAATTGCGATGAGCCGGGGACGCACCCGGAACGGCGGGAAGCGACAGCTGAGAGCCAGACCGAACCCCCAACGTGGAGGGCTCATGGCCCGGAGGGAAAGGGAGATCGAGCAGAGACGGACAAGAACTAAGATGCGAAGAAGACGCAACAGAAGGCGGAATGTGGACAGAGGGTGAGAAGGAAACAGGATCAGAGGGTGAGGAGAGAATTGGATCAGATGGAGAGGAAGGAGCAGGGTCAGAGGGTGAGGAGGAAACAGGTTCAGAAGGAGATGAATGAACAGGGGTAGAAGGCAAGGGAGACGAAACTGGGATAGGAGACATAGAAGACTGCATAGAGGTAAGGGGCAAGCAGGAAGGGACCGGGGTAGGAGGCAAAGAAGACGGAACCGGATGAACTTCCGCCCGGACAATGACATCGGTGATACCAACAGGAGAGGCTAGCGAAGGCCGGGGAGGAGAAGACATAAAAACAGAGAACGCCTCAACAACCAACTCGGGGGGCCAAACCAGCCTCTTCAGAGGCAGCGCGCTTAGACTCCAAACGGGGTGAAGAGGAACCCTTCCGTTTGCGCTGGGACAAAGGAACGGGAGGAACAGCAGGGGCAGACGCCTGGAGATATTTCCGGATATCCTCCAACGTCTCAGCTCGGTCGGTCTCACGGTCCGCGGCAGAGGGAGGAACATGAGAAGAGACCAGTGACAAAGGAGAGGGCGCAACGGAGGAACTGCGAGGAGGGACCAAAGGCAGGGTATAATGAGCAACAGAGGGACCGCGAGGAGACAAAGGAGGAGTTAGACGACCGGGAGGACGACGGCGGAATCTCGCCTCCCGGAGGACGTCAGAGAAGAGACGGCCGGAGGGGGGCGAGCTGCCCTCGCACCTTACTGCAGGCTTCACGGCAGTCCAGCCTGAGGGTGTCCCGAAGAGCCAGGACCTCTTTCTCAAAAAGGAATACGGGATAAGAACGCGAAGCCCCGGTATGAAAACCTCCACGATTGGCGCAACATTCATGATTCCCACAAGAGGAGCCATGATAGGACAACACAGAGGCTACACAGCGACGAGTCTGCCTACAATTGCTGTTCATATGGCCAAAGTGGTGGCAATTAACACAACGTCTGGGGAGATCGACATAATGGGACACAGGGACACGAAGATAACCAGCACGAGCAAACTGGGGCAGTTCCTGACGCTCAAAGGTAACGATGAGCGTACTCGTAGGAACCTTAGCGGGACCAACAGACTTAGAAACCCTATAAACGTCCGTAACCCTCTGGGACGAAAGTTTATTCTTTAGTTTTGAAACATCATATTGAAATAATTCATTGGAGCGAATCACTCCATTTACAAAATTAAGGCGAGGGTGGGGCACAACCGAAACCGGGACCTTCGAAAGGGAGGACAATTACCGCATGGCACCACACTGCTTTCGCGAAGCTACCTCAACTACTAGATCGCCACTACCACGGGCCCACATACGGTGGGGCCACCACAACGGGACTCAAACTCCATCCTCCAAATCAAACACGTCCAATTTAGAAAGCGGAGACCCGGAACTGGAATTAAGCACCAAGAAACGAGGATAATCGAAATCAGGGTCTATCTCTTCTGCGAAGGGATCTAACAAATATGATTTATTGACAGGCATAGTACGAGAACCAGAAGTCGCAGGGAAGAGATTTTTTTAT